>JABXWE010058349.1:0-19966 GCA_014611495.1 Limonius californicus
GGCGACAATATTGGCCTTTCTAACTGCCTTCGGTGCACAATAAGAAGTTACGAAGGCTAAGCTCACACTCGATCATCATTGACTAAAAATTATACATTTGTAAAAAATCTACTGGCTTGAAGGTCAAGATTAAAGACGAAGACACTAAAAAAACTAACAGGGCGACAATATTGGCCTTTCTAACTGCCTTAGGTGTACAATAAGAAGCTACGAAGGCTAAGCTCACACTCGGTCATCATTGACTAAAAATTATACATTTGTAAAGAATCTACTGGCTTGAAGGTCAAGATTAAAGACGAAGACACTAAAAAAACTAACAGGGCGACAATTGGCCTTTCTAACTGCCTTAGCTGTACAATAAGAAGCTACGAAGTCTAAGCTCACACTCGGTCATTATTGACTAAAAATTACACATTTGTAAAAAAATCTACTGTCCTGAAGGTCAAGATTAAAGACGAAGACACTAAAAAAACTAACAGGGCGACAATTGGCCTTTCTAACTGCCTTAGCTGTACAATAAGAAGCTACGAAGGCTAAGCCCACACTCGATCATTATTGACTCAAAATTATACATTTGTAAAAAATCTACTGTCTTGAAGGTCCAGATTAAAGACGCGGACACTAAGAAAACCAACAGAGCCACAATTGGCTTTTCTAACTGCCTTAGCTGTGCAATAAGAAGCTACGAAGGCTAAGCCCCCACTCGGTCATCATTGACTAAAAATTATACATTTGTAAAAAATCTACTGGCTTGAAGGTCAAGATTAAAGACGAAGACACTAAAAAAACTAACAGGGCGACAATATTGGCCTTTCTAACTGCCTTCGGTGCACAATAAGAAGTTACGAAGGCTAAGCTCACACTCGATCATTATTGACTAAAAATTATACATTTGTAAAAAATCTACTGTCTTGAAGGTCCAGATTAAAGACGAGGACACTAAGAAAACCAACAGAGCCACAATTGGCCTTTCTAACTGCCTTAGCTGTGCAATAAGAAGCTACGAAGGCTAAGCCCCCACTCGGTCATCATTGACTAAAAATTATACATTTGTAAAAAATCTACTGGCTTGAAGGTCAAGATTAAAGACGAAGACACTAAAAAAACTAACAGGGCGACAATTGGCCTTTCTAACTGCCTTAGCTGTACAATAAGAAGCTACGAAGTCTAAGCTCACACTCGGTCATTACTGACTAAAAATTACACATTTGTAAAAAAATCTACTGTCCTGAAGGTCAAGATTAAAGACGAAGACACTAAAAAAACTAACAGGGCGACAATTGGCCTTTCTAACTGCCTTAGCTGTACAATAAGAAGCTACGAAGGCTAAGCCCACACTCGATCATTATTGACTCAAAATTATACATTTGTAAAAAATCTACTGTCTTGAAGGTCCAGATTAAAGACGCGGACACTAAGAAAACCAACAGAGCCACAATTGGCCTTTCTAACTGCCTTAGCTGTGCAATAAGAAGCTACGAAGGCTAAGCCCCCACTCGGTCATCACTGACTAAAAATTATACATTTGTAAAAAATCTACTGGCTTGAAGGTCAAGATTAAAGACGAAGACACTAAAACAACTAACAGGGCGACAATATTGGCCTTTCTAACTGCCTTAGCTGTACAATAAGAAGCTACGAAGGCTAAGCTCACACTCGGTCATTGTTGACTAAAAATTATACATTTGTAAAAAATCTACTGGCTGGAAGGTCAAGATTAAAGACGAAGACACTAAAAAAAACTATGACAGGGCGACAATTGGCCTCTCTAACTGCCTTAGCTGTACAATAAGAAGCGGCGAAGGCTAAGCTCACACTCGGTCATCATTGACTAAAAATTATACATTTGTAAAAAATCTACTGGCCCGAAGGTCAAGATTAAAGACGAAGACACTTTAATTATTGAGCCAACAAATGTCTTACCTCAACAGCGATTAAACTTGCCTATTTCGTAATTGAAAGATAAAAACTAACAGGGCGACACTTGGCCTTCCTAACTGCACAATAAGAAGCTGAGAAGGCGAAGCTCACACTCGGCCATCACTGACTAAAAATTATTCATTTGTAAAAACTCTACTGGTTTGAAAGTCAAGATTAATAAGATGAAGACACTAATTATTGAGCCAATAAAAATCGTAGCTCAACAGCGATTAAACTTACACTCGGCCAGCGCAAATTCATAAATTTTTATTAATTATTAATATTGTTGGATAAGATGTTAAAATTTTACATTTGGATATCCTTGCGTATTATTGACTAAATCTTAACCGATAGTTAAAAACTAACCAGGGGACACTTGGCCTTTCTAACTGCCTTAGATGTACAATAAGAAGCTACGAAGACTAAGCTCACACTCGGCCATCATTGACTCAAGAATTCCTTGTTTACCTAAAAAACCTGCTAATCTCTGGCTTAAGATTATCCACACAATGAATGAGGTACAATTTAATGTTTGAACCAATTTAACAAACATCAAATCAACACGGCTTATTCTACACTCGGCCAACGTGGCCTCAAAATTTCCCACTTATTACTGTTGGGAAATCTTTTTACAACGATAATTCTGCTCTTGCCAATTAATGCAAAAATCCTAATAAAGCCTAAAACTGATTATTGGATGATTAAGAAACAAATCAGGGAACAATTCTAAATTCACACTCGGCCACCGCTGACATATAACTTTGCTACTGTTTATGACTTAAGGCAAACCTGCTTTCTCTTTAGACTTACCATTGTTATAACCAAATGGCACAAGAATAACCACAATTGTCGCCAATTTTTGGCAACGTAGTTCTCCCAACAGTAAGAGAAAATCAACCCAACACGTTTTCAGCTTACACTCGGCCATTGTTCTCACTAATTGTGTATTTATTCAAATAGTATTACCTAAAAATCAAGGACTAATAACCTTTAAATTACTAGTCTAAATCATCTCGATTTTGCAATCACCGAAAAGAAGTAAATCAATAAGGTTTAAGCTCATACTCGGCCATCATGACCCGATCAATTAAACTCTTTAAATTTAAATCTAGATTTATTTTGACAAACTCCATTTCTAAGTTGTAAAATCTTTACAATCAACATTTCCAAGTAATAGAAAAAAAAATACATAAGTAACAACTTACACCTGGGCTCTGTCCAAACAACATCCTAACGTACCTGCAACAAAAAAATACAGTTAATATTGAATAAAAATTATTTCGTGGCGTTGTTTGTGTCCACTTAAATCTTAAATGTGGGGCACATGTCAAGTCGACCACCCTACATCTTAAAAACCTCCTAATTCATCTCACAAAGAGGGGCTTTTATTTTTATCTTTAAACGTCTTACATCATACACTTTAATTATTACAGAACATACCATAACATCACGGCTATTTCGTGTCGCGTCCGCCCCCTCGTCTCCACACACACCCTCCGCCCGTCCTTGTTCAACCGATATTTCGAGGCCCAAGGATGCAATTAAGCCCATCATGCGCGCCTCCAGATTAGATCAATTTTAAGCCTTAAAGATGCACTGTAATGCCTTTGCTATGATTGCTCCAGCGACGTGTAATTATATTGTTTGTAGTTCATAGGGGCCTTGCGACGGTTTTAAATTAAATTTGGGGAACAGCTTTGGCTTGACCCTTTTTGGGCTTAGTCTGACCTTTTTTCGACTTCGTGGGGCGTAAATTCCGAGTTAATTGGGCCGAATAAAATAATAACTGTATGAGTTTCAGCCGTGGACTTGAAATTATTATCCTTTCTGGCTGTACATACGTTCTCGTTGGTAGGTACTAATGAGCAATTAATTCCAGAGCTAAATGGCCCTTTTTATGAAAGAATGGGTAATAAAGAAGTCGATAAGCTTAAAAGGTGACTGATAAAACTAGTTAATCCACTTTCAGACTCGATAAAGTCACATAAACTAGATTAGGTTAATTATGCAACGTTTGAATGCACAGAGAGCAATTTAGTAGCTCGTTTTCATTTAGTACAAATTAGAACTCTCGTTAGTTTCACTGTCAGAATGTCGAGTTTGATAACTTCCTTTGTGCTCCAGTAAAATCTATATTCAAACCTAAAATGATTACATAAAAATTCTAGTTGTTTAGTATAACAGTACATAAACACTTATGAAAACGCATCTTAATATCTGTTTCGGCAAAGCAATTACCATCCGTAATAGGGACACTGACACCACTTAAGCTGTTCACTTCAACTGGGTATAACCTCTGCAGATACGTTCTTCAGCAAGTCAATAATAGCAACCTTGTTTTAATTTTAACAAATAACGGTTAAGGTTCCTTACAGTTAATCAAGATGAATTGACCGTTCTTAACACAGGTCTAAAATTTAATTAGAGTTATAGCAAAGTTTCAGTAGAAGCAATGGTTGTTGAAATGGAAAGTGCTATCAGCAATTTCGTTGAACTAACTGGGTCTAGAAAACCTTACCACTCAGATTTTTGATAATTCCTACGTTTAGAAATTCCAAACTTTATAAAGAGGAGGAAACTTGTAAAAAAACTAAAGAGATAGTAATTAGTTTCTATTAAGAACTGATAAAGAATAGAAAAATATATTTCAAAAGAAAACTACTCTATATCCCAAAATCGTTTTCATACGACACTATGAACAGTATATACGAATATTTTAAGGAAATTTAAAGATAAAATGAAAACTTAAAAGTTAGTGATTTACAATATTGACTGGAACACTAATAGAGAATATTTTGGGCAACCTTCAAGCCTTCAAAAGTCAAAAATTGATTTGAAGACTCTTATGGTTGGCTCGGTGAAGAGTCTATCTTTAGAATACTTTCACTGCTGACTTGGTGAAGAGTGTATCTTGCGAAGATTTGCATTGTTAATTTCATGAAGAGCATATCTTTCGAAGACTTCCATTTTTCACTTGGCGACGAGAATATCTTTAGAAGACTTTCATTGTTGACTTAGTGAAGAGCATATTTTTCAGACGACTTCAATGGTTGACTTGGTGAAGCGCATATTTTCAGAAGACTTGCATTGTTGACTTCGTGAAGGAGCGTATCTTCAGAAAACTGGCGTTGTTAACTTGGCGAAATGAATATCTTCAGAAGCTTCAAGTTATTGACTTGCTGAAGAGCATATCTTTAGAAGACTTCCATTCCTGATTTGGTGAAACGTATGTGCTTCGAAGACTTTCAAGGTAGGCTTTGCGAAGAGCATATCTTTAGAAAATATCCATTGTTAACTTAGTGACTTAGTTGATTTATCAAGACCTCCATTGTTCAATTCGCCGTGAGCATGTCTTTAAAAGACTTCCAGTGTTGCCTTGGCGAAGAGAATATCTTTGGAAAACATCCATTATTGACTTAGTGAAGAGTATACCTTCAAAAGACTTGCATTGCTAACCAGGTGAACAAGATATTTTTCAGAAGACTTCTATTGCTGACTTGGTAAAGATAACATTTTCAGAAGACTTTCATTGTTGATATCGTGAAGAGCATATCTTCAGAAAACTTGCATTGTTCGCTTCGTGTAAAGCATATTTTCAGAAGACTTTCATTGTGGACTTCGTGAAGAAAGTATCTTCAAAAAACTTGCATTGCTAACTTGGCGAAATATGTATCTTCAGATGTCTAGAGTTGTTGACGAGATGAAGAATATATCTTTAAAAGACTTCCGTTGTTGACTTAGTGAAGAGTATATCTTCAGAAGACTTGGATTGTTAACAAGGCGAAGAGCATATTTTTCAGAAGACTTCTATTGCGGGCTTGGTGAAGATGAATATTTTCAGAGGACTTTCATTGTTGACTTGGCGAAATGCATATCTTCAGAAGCCTCGAGTTGTTGACTTGATGAAGACCATATCTTTAGAAGACTTCCATTGTTGACTTGGTGAAGGCCATATCTTTGGAACATTTCCATTGTTGGCTTGGCGAAGAGCATATGTATCAAAGGTTTTCAAACTAGACTTGGCAAAGAGCGTATCTTTGGAAGACTTCCATTGGTCACCTGGGAAGAGCATATCTTCAGTAGACTTACGTTGTTGACTTGGTGTAAAGCTTATTTTTAGAAGACTTTCATTGTGGAGTTCGTTAAGAAAGTATCTTCAGAAAATATGAATTTCTGATTTGGCGAAACTGTATCTTCAGAAGCCTCGAGCTGTTGATTAGATAAAGAGCATAATTTTAGAAGACTTCCATGTTGACTTGGTGAAGAGCATATCTTCGGCAGATCTCCATTGCTGACTTAGCAAAGAACACATCTTTAGAAGACTTTCATTGTAGACTTCGCGAAGAAAGTATCTTCAGAAAATTTGTATTGCTGACTTGACAAAATGTGTATCTTCAGAAAACTCGAGTTGTTGACTTGATAAGGAGCACATCTTTAGAAGACTGCCATTGTTCACTTGGCGAAGAGCATGTTTCGAAGACTTTCAAGATTCACTTGACAAACAGCATATCTTTAGAGGACTTCTATTGTTCACTTGGTGCCAAACATATCTTTACAAGATTTTCGTTGGCTTAGTGAAGAGCATATTTTTTAGATGGTTTTACTTGTTGACTTGGTGAAGGGCATTTTCTTCAGAAGCCTGGCGTTGCTGACTTGTTGAAGAGCATGTTTTACAGAAGACTTGCATTGTTGATTTGAGGAAGACCATATTTTCAAAAGAATTTTATTATTGACTTGGTGAAGGACATATCTTCAGAAGACTTCAATTGTAGACTTGGTGACGATCATATTTTCTGAAATCCTGCATTGCTGACTTAGTGAAGACCGTATCATCCTTCAGAAGGCTTCGATTATTGAGTTGTCGAAGCGCATATCGTTAGAAGAGTTCCATTGTTCACTTGATGAAGAGCATATGTTTCGAAGACTTTCAAGGTAGACTAGACGAAAAGCATATCTTTGGAAGACTTCCATTGTTCACTTGGCGTCGAGCATATCTTTAGAAAATTTTTGTTGTTGGTTTAGTGAAGAGAGCATACTTTTCAGATGGTATCCATTGTTTACTTGGGGAAGGGCAGAAGACCTGCGTTGCGGGCTTGTTGAAGAGCATGTTTTACAGAAGACTTTATTGTTGACTTGGGAAAGCCCATATTTTCGAAAGATTTTTATTATTGGTTTGATGAAGAGCTTATCTTCACAATACTTCAATTGTAGACTTGGTGAGATCATATTTTCTGAAATCCTGCATTGCGGACTTACTGAAGATCGTATCTTCCTCTAGAAGACTTCAATTGTTGAGTTGTCTAAGAAGCATATATTTAGAAAAGTTCCACTGTTCACTTCTTCAAGGAAGACTTGACGAAGAGCATACTTTTCAGATGGTTTCCATTGTTGACTTGGTGAAGGGCAATTTCTTCAGAAGAATTGCGTTGCTGCGAGATACGGCCTTCAGCAAGTCTACAATTGAAGTCTTCTGAACATATGCTCTTCGCCAAGTCAATAATAAAAATCTTTCGAAAATATGGGCTTTCCCAAGTCAACAATGCAAGGCTTGTGTAAAGCATGCTTTTCAACAAGTCAGCAACGAAATTTCTTCAGAAGAATTGCGTTGCTGACTTGTTAAAAAGCATGCTTTACACAAGCCTTGCATTGTTGACTTGGGAAAGCCCATATTTTCGAAAGATTTTTATTATTGGTTTGATGAAGAGCATATGTTCAGAAGACTTCAATTGTAGACTTGCTGAAGGCCGTATCTTCCTCCAGAAGACTTCAATTGTTGAGTTGTCCAAGAGAATATTTTTAAAAGACTTCCATTGTTCGACTTGGTTATAAGCATATTTTTAGAAGACTGCTCTTGTGGACTTGGTGAAGCGTTTCTTCAGAAGACTTCCATTGATTTTTTTAGCTGTTAGTATATTTGCAATCTATTACATTTAGCATAACAATAAGTAAATCTGATAACATGGATATAATGACACTATGGATTCACATGAAGGAGTCTTCCATTGATGACTTGGGCGAAGAGCACATCTTTACCTCAATCAAACTTGCGTTACATAGTCGAAGTTCATCAGTTCCTGCTAAACTGGAGAATTTGGTTGCCGAAATATATATGTATTTCGATATTCAAGTATTGTGTTAGTATGCGGCTGGCATTAATGTTTATATAATTTAATCCACCGCCCCCCTTACGATACGAGAATTCAGCGTTTACAAAAGTTTATAGTTACAGCATTGTGTGCTCTTGAGGTGCTAGCAATAAGAAAACTTTTATCACGCCCAGTATATAAATATATTATTCTGAAACAATTTTATACAAATTTGCTAGTTTCTAAACTAACCCCAGGCCTATAAATTGTTAGCGCATTGTTAAGCCTGGGATTCTCTCTGCAAGGAAACCCGTATTAAAACTTTCTTTAATTAATACATCTTGGAAACTCTCAACTCAAGGACTAAGAACAAAAATATCATAAAGCAAACATTCATTATTCAGCACTGTTTTACGCTCCGTTAATTTTTATTACGTCTTGAGCGGAAACAAATGGCATACAACGTCTCCAGCATCCCCTTTTCTGGAAGCCCAAATTCTGAGAGGGTGAATCTGTGATTTATTTGTACATGGGGGCGTCGGACACATATGGATGATGTGTGAACAAATTTTTGCCCTAACCAAGGGTGTTATGTGCCCGATTCACACTTCAGTTTAAAATAGCTCAATGCAACGAAAGATTGTTGAACTAACAATTTGCCGCAATTAGGATCTATAACCTCAAATCTAATTGGCCGGAAAATACACCACGCTAAAAATAACGGACAAGGTAATCTTTGGCATAATTTTTTGCAAACACTAACATGCTAATAAATCGTAGTAAGTGTAAATATAGATCCTACGTAATTGTGCGTGTTGACCTAAGAAATATCTCGGCCAATTGTTTGAGTAAGCAATAAAGTTCTAAGTGCCAATTCAAGGTTGGAACTCGCAGATATGTAAATAATTTCAACCTCAAAGTAAGCATTTCCATCAACCGAGAAATGCTAGACCTTCGCAAAAATTAATTAAGACATGCGAATGCCATTTACATAAATAAATAAATATTTGAAATGTAAGGAATAATTATACTAACTTTCATTTTCATTTAATCAACACCGTCCTAATACTGCCGTTAAAGCTTAACACCGATGTTGTAGAATGAGTCCACACACACGAGGACCTGCTTGTGTATTAACATTTTTCAATACAGTGATCTATCTAAAAACCAATTACAATGATCAAGCAACCTTTGGATTCAAGCATTAATTAACAGCAAGGCTTTATTTTTAGACATGCAACGTTAAGTAACAGTCTATATTACCTCAACAGCGACCAAAGGTGAGAGTTACCATTTTTATTATATTAAAAGTCAGCAGACAGGTCAATACAGACTTCTAAACTAAGATAGTACACTAGAGAACACCCAATTTCGTAATTTTAGTGGCTAAAACAATTAAATCTCAGCTTTTGCAGCAGGGTATAAATTAGTCAAAACGTGGGCCCACTTTCAAAATTGCCAAATTAATCAGATAAAATAAAAATTAATCTCTTTCATGCTTTGTCCTGAATATCTAATTTGAATCAGCAGCGAATTATTACCTACATTAATTAAAGGGTCGCACGAAATTTATTTTCCACGCCTTTCCTCGCCCCATCAATATTAAAATCTCGGGCTCGCTGAAAAATCCCACTTCTGCATCCACGATTTAAGAAAAGCCCCACTTCTGAATCTACTATAAAAGTTAAGTCATCACGTAAACAAAATTGTTGTTTCAACAGCTAAATTCCTTACATCTAATGACGCATCCTTCTTGGTGCATTAAAATTTATTATCTCGCAGGTCGAGGGTCACGTATTTCCACGTCTTTTCCTACACCAAACCCATACCACTAGCAAGTAAAGCATGAATGACGAGATGTTGAAGTTCAAATACGGTAAATCGATTAGCAATAAGATTAATTGTGGTTGCAATAAATTAGGTCCATATAAGGCGCAAAATCATGAATAATCTTATAGTGTAATGGAAAATAAGTCATAAGTGATGTCATTGTGACGTAAAAATTTATATTCGAGCCTTGAGCTTACGACAGTAGCAAAATAGGCATTGTTTACCTTCCTGTTTGCATCGGTGCATTTTATTAATGGGAAAAACTACAAGGTACACACTAAAAAGAAATCGATGCAAATTCCTTTACACACTTTAACATCCTAAATTTACACTATTAGAAACCGTGTTCCACTTACAACGATTTTTATGCTCCACTCCTATGGTTGCATAAATATCAATATCTATAACAACCAAACGTGGAATGAAGGTCAAAATGTTAACATAAATAACATTGAACAGCATATTATTTTATAGTACTAACTGCTGTAATAATAATTGAAATATTTAATTGCTTCATTGGTTCGATAATGCAATGAAGGCGATAAATTGCTTTTATTGTCCGCTTTATTTAAATAAAAAGTTTCCGGATACTTGAGCTACTAAATCATAACTTTTAATAGCCTTAGATCGAAACTGTTATTTAGTTCAAATACTGACAACAGAAGTGGTGCCAAAAAATAGCCTCGCTGTCTCTTCCGTCTGGTGCTCTGTGGGCAGTGCTATATTTGCGTGTACGATTAACCAGATGTATACACAAGGGGCGAAAAAATTCGGTCGGTTATTTTCAGAGGAATATCAACACACAAGCGTGTACAACACAAACGCGTTATGTTAGCAAAGCGAAGACTAACACAGCTGTTCACTTATAAATTTTCCAATCTGAAGGATTATTTTGGAAATTGCCCCTGTACTACGGTTTAAGCTCTTGTGTAATCCGTGGGCGTTGGTTTGCTAACTTTCCCGCCTTGTTTGGGAATTTACGCAATGCTTGCATGTTTAAATTATTAATTTTGAATAAAATAATAAACGGGAAGGTACTGTTTTGAACAACAATCTATTGTATTTGGATAATGCCTTTCTACGTACTCGGAGGTTTTCAAAAATAATTTATTCTTACATATACACACTACACAGATATACATAGATATTTTCTAAAAATCGGGTTCATCTTCACTGAAAGATAAAAACTGCCATACAGGTAGACTTTTCTACACCACTACCTATTACACAATAGCGGATAGATATGCCACACATGCCAAATAACTCGATATCTTTGATGCACGAGCATAAACTTGAGGAAGACCATGAATATGGCAATGGCCATGACATAGGGATGAACATGATCATAGAACATGGCCATGGGAGCTTAGGCATAACATGAGCACGAGAGCATAGTCGTAAGTATGACAGCATAGTCGTAAACATGAGAGCATGGGCATTCACATGAGCATGAGAGCATACGCAACACATGAGCATAAGGGCATAAGCATAACATGAACATGAGAGCATAAGCAGAACATAGAGCATAGGCATGAACATGAGGGCGTAGGCATTACATAAGCATGAGAGCATAGGCATGTCCATGAATATGAAAGTATAGGCATGAACACAAGCAGGAGAGCATAGCCATAACATGAGCATGAAAGTATAAGCATGAACATGAGCAAGAGAGCATAAGCATGAACATGAGTATGAGAGCATAAGCATGAACACGAGCATGAGCATATGTAATAGACATGAACATGAGACCATACGAATAGCATGAGCATGAGAGAATAGGCATGTCCATGAGAATGGAAGTATAGGCATGAGCATGAATATGAAGATGACCATGCCATGCACGTGGCCATGACTATAACCATGGACATGGATACAAACATGGACATAGACATGAGCATGAGAGCATAGGCATGAACATGATCATAGGGATAAACATGAACATTGGAGCTTAGGCATAACATGAGCACGAAAGCAAAGTCGTAAGCATGAGAGCATAAACATGAACATGAACATGAGTATGAGCATGACAGCATAGGCATCAACATGACCAATTAGGCATAACATGAGCACGAGAGCAAAGGCATGGGCATGAACACGAGAGCATACGCATGAACATGAGCATAAGAGCATAGGCATGAACACGAACAAAAGAGCATACGCATATCATGAGCATCAGAGCATAGGCATGAACATGAGAGCGTAGGCATAACATGAGCATGACAGTATAGGCATGTCCATGAACATAAAAGTATAGGCATGAACAGGAGCAGAAAAGCATAGCCGTAACACGAGCATGAAAGTATAGGCATAACATAAGCATGAGAGCATAGGCATGGCCATGAACATGAGAGCATACGCATGAACATGAGAGCGTAGGCATAAAACATGAAAGTATAGGCATAACATAACCATGAGAGCATAGGCATGGGCATGAACACGAGAGCATACGCATGAACATGAGCATAAGAGCATAGGCATGAACACGAACAAAAGAGCATACGCATATCATGAGCATCAGAGCATAGGCATGAACATGAGAGCGTAGACATAACATGAGCATGACAGTATAGGCATGTCCATGAACATAAAAGTATAGGCATGAACAGGAGCAGAAAAGCATAGCCGTAACACGAGCATGAAAGTATAGGCATCAACATTAGCATGAGAGCAAAAGCATCAACATGAGAGCAAAAGCATGAACATGAGCATGAGAGCATAGACATGAAGATGAGAGCATAAACATGAAAATGAGATATAGACATAAACATGAGAGCATGGGCATAACATAAGCATGAGAAAATAGGCATGCCCATAAGCATGAAAGTATAGGCATGAGCATGAGAGCATCGGCATGAACATGAGTGCATTAGCAGACACACAGTGCCAAAAAAGTTACTATTACCTACAAAAGCTAGACTGAAACTGTGGATGTACGTAAAAAAACTATTACCGAAATATCCACAACGTACTAACAATGTTTTTTTTCAAAACATACACACATGGTTATATATAGTTATTTCGGGAAAAACTATATCGCCGACTTGGAAATCTCAACCCATATTCTCGAGCAGCTGCTATTGAGTTTCCATCACAAAAACCGTACATGTAATGGATATCGGCGTACTCTCACGTTGTAAAAGTAAACATTATCCACACTGTTAATAAGCGCAAGCAGAGAAATCAATTTTACGGTGCTTTACTGTTTGACGCACAAGTAAATAATACCATTTCCATAGTAACATAGACAGTTTGTATCAAATACCACATAATATTTATTGTGTCGGCTGCTTCAGTATTTAACTAAAACATGCCATAACTTCTTTAATAGTCGATTTAGAAGAAATGCCCGCTCGTTAGTTTCGACTTCTTTTCACCTCTCCTACACGTAGGTGTAGTAGTGACCTCACGTCTGGGACACCCTGTATACAGTATATCCACCAAAAGACGACCTATAACTTTTTTTACACATATATGTAAATGAATCAGAATCGACGGACCCTAAAACATGCGTAGTATAGCACAAACTCAATTTTCCCATGTAAGCTGTCAAGTCATATCTCACCCTCGCATGCATGAAAGCGCAATACGTGACACATGTTGACTCATCAATTACTCTTCCCGTGATGTTATGCACTTCTCATTTTTTCGTGATTTATATTTAAATTCTACACATACTTGGTGGCCTGCTGTGTGAATCATTCGCAAGGTTACTCAATCCTGTGGCTTAGTTTTCCAATCCCCAAAGCAGATAAAAAACAGCGAGTGGGAAGGAAAAGATCCTAAGAATGTCGAAGGTAGCGGCCGAAGTTTCGTAACGACCTGCAGGTGTTTAGAATGTCTTCTGGTGCCACTTTCGTGGCAGACAGTTTGACGCTTTTCCACTTGCAGCAAGCAGCAGTGGGCCCACACTTTTCGGGCATCGATAAACCGGCACAATCATCGCTCATCGGCCGTTCAACTTGGGAATGTTTGGATTCGCTCTTGTTTGTGTTCCCTGCGCGTGTTCGTAAACAATTACGTAATTGAAGTTGCGTGTACGATAATTCACTCGCCTTTTTAGATTCCATTTTCAGATGATAAAGCAGCCGCAACGTGCAGCCATTTAGAAGGGGATGCATTTTATGGTGCACTCAATACTGCGGCAACGACTCGGCTTCAACGTGAACAAACACTCCCACTGCAGGCTCTAAATTTTTGCGCAATGGGCCTTTCTGGTCGCTTATGGTTAATAATTTAGAGACTTTATGAGACACGGCGTGAAAACTTACGTGAACGTACAATTATCCCACTCCTGCATATGTTACAAATAGAATATTTATGTACTACTGAACTAGTACTCATTAAGATTCTTACAGGAACACCTTTTCAAGATTGATGTTTATAGATAATAATTTAGAGAATAATGATCCCACCGAGGAGTCTTACATGAGACTGTATAAACTCATACATTGTATAATTCTTAGACCGTCAAAACCCTCGAGTGTATGATTCCTATATCGTGTAACCGTTACTAATTCGCAAGCCAATATAGTAGAACAGTAAGGTGGGTTTATTTATTCAGCTTTCTAACAGAAATGACTGTATTTATACGTTGTAGGGAGGACACAGCAAAAGTATACTTTCTAGGAACAAGAGCGTTTTGTACGTTCTATGATACGTAGGAAAACCATATCCGGTAGACAGCGGTATATCTTCCACATTGTAAGATGGCAAATAGGCTAATTGTATCTTGTGGACACAATAGAAAAGAAACAATTGTGTTGGTATGGACATATGCGAAAAATGAAGATAGGTTACTATAGTCAGTTTGGAATTGGGCACCAAACAGAAAAAGGAAAAGAGGTAGGCCTAGAACATCTTGGACAAACGGAATAAAGAAAGCAATGGAAAGACGAAATTTAAATGAAGACCTATGGTAACATAAAGCCGGATGGCGTTTGGGACGCGATAGACGGCCGAGGGTGCTGTAAAAAATCGCTATATATTGCTGTATATTATATTTGGAGGGGGGGGGGGCTTGCATGCTAATTGGGCAAAAATTTCATTATAATTTGTTGTGTAAATTAATAATATTTAAAAAAATGGGATTTAACAGCTTGACAGTTTTCCCATCTGTCAAAATCTTTGTAATTTCATTGGTTATCAAGTAAAAGTAAGCTTCTAAATTCGATTAAATAACTGAATTATTCCCCTCTGAATCGCCGTCGTGGCAAGACGTGTTTTCCATGTCAAAATATCCTCTTCCCCGCCGGTCAACGATTACTAAATTTGAAAAATTTGGAATGTCATAAAAAAAATGTAATACTTAAAAAGAAGTGTGGTTTTAATCGTCGCAAATATAAAATGGTAGAGTACGATGTGACGTGATGAGACGGCAGTCCACGGAGAGCTGTACCAACCAGGTGGAGGTGAATGCAGTCTGTGTACCAGATGAGTAGCTGTCCAGGGGCATTTCAGCGTGCCTAACTACAGTGTAAAGGTGGGTGCTGATAAAAGATAAGCTAGTTAAGGTGGCATTAAAGCAAAGTGAGAGTTAATAGAATTTGTACGAGGTATTTTTTTTTTTTCTTTTAACGTTTTCAACTTTTTGAACGAGACGAACCAACGATTAGAGACTAGAGACACTTCTTTAATTCACTGAGGTAACAGTTTTATGTTTGGGCTAGTTGACGTAAGTTTTTTTTTTCCATAACTTTAATTACATAGCAATATATATCTCGTGGAAATAAGTGGAATGTATTCACATTATACGACAGGAACAAGTGCAGTGTATCCATTATACGACAGGTAGATTCTACTAAGAACGAAGGTACTTTATATGTTCTAGGAAAGGTAGAAAACGAACACAAACTCATTTAAGATTATGTGTACATCGAATATAACGGGCGTCTACGACATAAAGGTTTGGATTTGCATTGTTTGCGGTATTGTGATTTCCGTTTATAGCGATCGACCGTCTCGGAAACAACTACGAAAACCAAATATTCTTAGTACATATTTCTTAGTTGTGTTGCTCAGAATATTTACCTCCATGTAAATTTTACCTAGAAACATATGTTATGGACTGCAATACCAATAAGGCCAGTATAAGGTTTTATCAATGCAATTTATATAATCCTTAATTTTAGGACAATCCAATGCAATTGGTTTGTCGTAGTGATGAAATATTTAGTGGTGTAGAATGTTTTGGGAACGTACATATGGATTATGTCTTTCGAATGTGTGAAAATTTATTATTTGTCTGATAATAAGCATGATAGTGTCATCTATTTCTTCTTGTAGACCTTCTCCGTTTTCAGAGGTTGGTTATCACTGTTAAACATCTCTCGATATTCAGTTACTCGAAACAGTTGTAAAGCCATAGGGTGTATAAATTCCCGAACAAAACAAAGAGCGCATATTTGCAGTCCCAAACCTTTATATCCTATATTAATTCTGTTCTAGAGACGAGAAAAGTTAATATAGACAAGAAACCCAATAAATCACTTCTTTTACTCTATAGAGTTCAATCTAAACTGAATATCACCGCTATCAGAGGATGTTCTGATCTTCTATATGTGTTGAACGTATGCCAAACATCACACCAAAATACCAACAATTGATCGAGATATGCGAATTCATTCGTCTTTTTTGCTTCATTATTACTTTGGAGCAGAATTTATATATGCTTTTACAGTTTTATTATAATTTAATTTTTATATATTTCTATATTTTCTCGTTTCTTCTCTAAACCTATTAACTGTCGTCATTTCTGCAAAATACAATTGCTTAAACTATCCTACAAATACCAAAATGCACGTATTCATATAAAATACATTTTTTTGAAACTTTACAATGTACCAACAATGGTGTGAAAAAGTTCTGCATCAGTTGCAGAAATAAAATAAATTACAGTTTAAATACTTTTTCAAATATTTTTCATTTCCTCATTGCAAATATACAATACTAGTAATAATAATAGCCCAAATTTTGATCCATAAAAAACGGAAACAATTCGATATATAAAATTTATTCAGAAACGGAAAAATTGTACGTTATATATAATAATGTAGTCGACATCTAAACGTTTATTACAATACACGTTAATTAATTTTGAACAATTTGAGTACTCAATAGGCCATCCTTTGTTTTAATAACTAATTCTCACACCTTCTTGGCATAAAATCCACCAGTTTGTAATTGTTCTTTCGTAATGCAATGATACCAGGAATCAATTAGAGATTCGATTAGTTCCACTTTTTGTGGGGGCCTTTTTCCTGAAATAATTTTAGAAATCCTGTCATAAGTTTTCTATAGGATTTAGGTCTGGTGATTGTGCTGGCCAGTCTATTCTTTTACCTTTATTGGTCGACATCCAAGATTGAACAACCTTTGCTCTGTGGCAAGGAGCATTATCACCATGAAAGACGAAGGTCTTATCAGGAAATAACTCGTTTCCACTAGGCAGCATCTTTTCCTGTAGGACATCAATGTATTGGGTAGCATTCATCACCATACCAACACCATCATCAGTGATGAAGCCCCATATCATGACAGAAGTTGGATGTTTAATTGTTGGCAGAACAAACTGTCCTGAAAATTCTTCTCCAGATAATCTTCTAACGTATGTGTTTCCATGATGGCATGATTGGTAATGTAGAGGTAATGTAAAGGTAGATTGGACCCAATGGCGATGGTCCTTTGCCCATCTCAAACAGTGGAGCCTTTTTTTTCTGATAGCAGGGGCTTCTTTCGGGTTTTGCAACCCCGAAGTCCAGATTTAAATATTCTCCGCCTTACAGTAGAAGGACATACACTTACACCAGTAGCTGCGGGCCATATTTTGCTTAAATCTGTCGAATTAAGATCATTTTAATGATCCCATTAGAAAATGTGCGAATAACTGATTATCGATTTTAGAAAAGAACTTTCGTTGATTATTTTAAAATCAAATATTTAAAAGTAATTATTGGAATCTATCCCAAAAATGAAGCTAAACTTCAAGAAATAATTATTTTCTTGGGTGATGCGGAACTTTTTCACACCACTGTATATATAGATAAATTTCCTACGTATCGTACTATATACAGGGCGAGCTAGCTAAATTTTCAAATACTAGTAAATAGACATGTTGGTTGCCTTTAGCAAATGCCACGAAAACGCGGCTGCAGCCCGCCATTTTTATACTAGGCGCTATCCAAGTAGAAGACCACCGTTTGAGAAAATATTTAGACGCCTTGAAAACTGCATGAACAGAACCATCGGCGAAAAATCCATATTTATAATTTCTTTCAAAATCAATTTCTTTTGCGTATTTTCGTAACAACGTTATGGTTGTCTCGCTCACTGCAGTTAAGATTGTTTGCCACTACTTAAATAATGTATTTGGACTCAATTGGATTGGAAGAAGAGCTGTGCATTCATGACCACCAAAAAGTTGCTATATATCTTCACTAGACTTCTTTCTTTGTGGTACAATTGAAATAGTATACCGAACTCCGACAGTAAATGAGCATGTTTAGGAAATAGAATAATCTATGCGTGTATATTAATTAAACGTGACACGCTTGCTCGAGGGCGAAGATATTTCTTAAAACGAACTAGAAAATTTGTAGAAACGGATAGAGGCAATTATAAACATTTACTGAATCAAATAGAATTCTACTATTTGTGGTTTTCTTGTTTTTTACTTCTTTAGTTTTGACTATAGTTTTCTTTTTCTTGTTAAATACTAATTTAACTAATAGTAAAACGGTTAGTTACTACATAAAAGACCAATCTAAGAATGTGCAACCATGATTCATTTTTATACATAAAAAATTCAATAACCTCAGTCGCTCTGCTACATGTATGTATGTTGGGTAGCGTCAGCCACTTTTAGCGGTGGACAACTTACGTGGCCGACCCTGTATATAATAGCCACCCATGCTTTCGTTATCCAACGAAATAAACCTACCTTTATTATACTACTATAGCAAGTGAAGGAACAACCGTCATATATTATATGTAGGGATTATAGGCT
Organism: Limonius californicus; assembly: GCA_014611495.1. Taxonomy (NCBI): domain Eukaryota; kingdom Metazoa; phylum Arthropoda; class Insecta; order Coleoptera; family Elateridae; genus Limonius; species Limonius californicus. Next base: position 18,838 of record JABXWE010058349.1, read on the forward strand.
CCAAGATATGGACCCTTTAAGAATTATAGGGTGTACGAATTATACATTCGCACACGCACCCGTGTTAAATTTATCTTGTATTTTACATGAACATTAAATTTCATATTCCTTTCAATATTACACAACCTTCTCCATTTTAATAATCATCCCATTTCTGATTTTTTTGCATTACATATATTGAAACTAAAAAATAATCGCCAACACCTACTACTCCCACTTCTGAAACCTACATATTTTCTAAAGTAAAACAAGCTTAAATATTTGGAACGAGCGTCCTTTTCTTGTAAACATTACACCGTGGTCAATTTTTTACCGATTCTAGAGCGATGTTATTTATATTTTTATGAATAACTGTGTTTAGGGTACAGGGCTCGCTGCCAAAATATCCATTGCTCAAAATTCCAAGTTCGCCTAGAACGAATTATCATGCAAATTTAAACAGTCCTAAACAAACTTATTTTAAACCTCCAGCAATGATACAAATTGAGACGCAAAAAATAATCCTATTAACCCACACACATGACCTAACGATACGTGCTTTGTGGCTCGCCGTCGACTTCGTGAGCATGTTGATACAGAAATTGATAAAATTTATTATATGGTTGTGAATCAATTACGTGTTTGAGTAGTTTGTAACAAAATAGATTATACATCAGCAACTAGAGGCTTAGGGCCATCGTTATAGTATCCATATCCGCTCAACACCTCGTAAATTTGCAATTGAGAAGTTTGATCACCGCCATTATATCCAAATGACGACCATATATAGGATGTAAGTGCATATATTAAGCATTGGTAACTATAGCTGTCCGAATAATAAAAATGTGAAGTTTATTCCAACTGTTATTATTTCCCTTCAAATTCCTATTTATTTGTGAATTTGTTTTATAAATATGTGAATTCTTTATATGTGAATTAAATTTCAAATACACGGAATGATTCTAATAGCTGAAATTAATTTGTGATATACAATTAATTTTCTATATCTGATGCCAAAACCACATATTTTGTATATATGAATTGTCTCACATTCACTACCATTTAACGTTTAATATCTTCAATATTTTCTATCTGAACTATTATATCACTTTATTATTTTTATATCATAAATAATGTATTCTAAAGTTTT
>JABXWE010058359.1:0-11500 GCA_014611495.1 Limonius californicus
TCTCGCCAAAAAACAAATACACTACAGAAACCAGCAGAAAATACAAATCCACCTCAACAAAATCAGAACGTTCCAGCCATAGCCGGTTCCGTCACACGCAACCGAGCGCGAAATCAACAAAACGCAACTACACGGAACGGCCAAGAAGTATATATAGCTCCAGCAGAAACGAACGTCAACAGTCGTATTACAAGAAGCATCAGCAGAAAGTTATCCGACAAGACCTGAAGATGGCAAATGTGACTTTGCCGAAACGTCGTCAAGACAACCAGCCCGGTCCGTCCCAGGACCAAGAAGTTGCTACGCTGAAGAATTCCTGGAAACCAACCACAGCATACAGCACCCGCGGAATCCTCAAAACCAACATATATATATATATATTTATATACATGTTTTTAAAACCAAATATCTACTGCTTGTTAGAGGGCCAAGTAAGCGAAAGAAGTTCTAATGAACATATGTCCCAAAATACTTTATTAAAAGGGAAAAAAGTAATAAAGGAAATACTAACAAAGCACAAGTTCCAATAAATGTTCAAGATTCCTTTCTTCCGCGAGAATACAAACCTCTGCTTGTCAAATTAATGATTATTGTACTCTTTCAAATATTTCTGGAGTATTTGGAGTAAATTCGTCTTGAATACGCTCCCAGACATCGATCTGAGTTTCTAGCATTTGTTGATAAACAATATTTTTCAATTGGATCCATAAGTTAAACCTGATGACCCTCTAACTAGCCAACTCAGGCAACTCTTTATTAAATCATTTTCGAGCATATGTTCATTCGAACAATACACCGTAGAAACTTCTGCTCATGTTTTAGGAACACCCTGTACACATATTCCCTGCGTTGAATGTTTTGTCGCGTAATACAGAATTAATCATTGTTATTGCTTGTTTACCTGATGCATTCCTTTGTTGTATTGCTGCATATTGTATTGGATTTTATTAGAGTTCTCGGGTATTTATATTGCTCGCAGTTCGATATTTCCATTCCATTTTCTAATATTAAATTCTTGGTTTTAATATAATTTACCTAATTAGAAAGTGGAACCGAACTGATATTTATACGAATGCTAAATTTCATAAATAAGCTCCGTTAATAAAACAAAGCTTTGTAAGTTGGTTTCAAAGTCTTGATAACTTCATTGCAATCTTTTCCATTCTATCTTACGTTTGGAAGATTCGGTTGTAGTTGCATTTAATTACAATTTCCATTATTTATACTGATCGCAAAGGAATTTTAATTTTTCATGTTTAGTTCTTCGAATCAATGTGTATCTAACTGTAGTGTAAGTCCAAAATACTGATTTTGTCTAAAAATGCCAACAATATTATTGTTTACTTTTTGATTAAGCTCGGCTCAGAAGCTTCTTGGGGCAATTTTGAGTTTAATGGCACCCTAAACGGACCTGGCAACCAAAAATTGAATGTACCTTTTTACATCGACAAACCATTGTATTCATGACCCTGTCCGTCCCGGGTCTTAAGCCGCGTTTATATTATGCAAGTCTTATTTATGCAAGTAGTTCCTTTCAAGTACTTGCAAATACATCCTTAATGTGCGATGTGCAAGTAAGTAAGTAAAACCGCGTTTACATTATACATGCAAGTAGTTGGTTATAAGTATTTGCACGTTGTACTCCTCACACGAATTAGCAAGCAAACTGCAAGTATCAGTGCAATTTCATTGTTGTACAGTGAATAGAAAACTGTATAGAGAATCAGCAAACATACAGAAAATGGAAGTTTCAGAAATTGTTGATATTCGGATTGATTTAGTGAGTGATGTGTTGAATAATGCATTTTTATTTACATATAAATCAGTTCGAATGTTTTACAAGCACTCATATAATAATAATTGAATACACGTCCCAACATAACACCCAACAAGATCGCCCAATGCATAGCTACCATGTCAAGATCACCTCCAGATAAATCTTTCGCAAAATAAATCAGGAAAGAACTGAAGAAACTTAAAGCCACCACACCATACCATTCACATTACGCACGACCCTGCACGAAAGAAGAAACCTCGGTAGCAATCGACTTGATAAAACAAGAAGAGGTTGCAATATAGACGATGGCTGGCTAAGCTATTTATCATAAAAGCAGTTGATCTTCCCTATCTATTTAAATAAGCGAAACTGATTGCCATTCTCAAACCTGGCAAACTCATTACCTTACCGGAAAGCTTTAGATTCATGTCCCTCGTAAGTGGCTGGTATAAATTATTAGAGGGGGTAATGTATCACAGAATAAATCCTAAAATCGAGGAGAAAATCCCAATTGCACAAGCAGGATTCCGACAGGGAAGAAGCTGCTCTGGCCAGGTCCTATCATTAACCACATTTATTGAAGAATATTTTGGCAGTATTCATAGATTTAACAGCTGCATATGACACCATCTGAAAACATGGTCTTATTTTTAAACTATTCCAATTAATGAAACTAGCAAGAAAGTACAACTTAATAATGGCCTCCCGCAAGAATCAGTACTTGAACTGCTGCTGTTTAACCTATATACCTCTGACCTACCAACCCTCGCTACCCGCAAATTTATATATGCAGATGATACGGTCATTGCCAAGCAATGTCAACAAGTCGAAGAGATTGAAATAGTTTTATCAGAGGACTGCTCATCCTTAATTAAACACCTAAGTAGATGGAGGTTTTGCCCAAGAACATCAAAAACAGAAGTTTCCTGCTTCCACCTAAATAACGAAATGGCGAACTACCAACTAAGAGTCGAATTTAATGGAACCCAACTGAATCAGAACCCCAAACAATTAGGGGTGCCACTTGACAGAACACTAACATACAGGAAGCATTTAGAATACGACAGACAAATTAAGAACTCAAAAGGAGATACTGGAAAATCTAACTGGCACGGTCTAGAGATCCACGGCGTCAACGCTACGTACAACAGCCCTTGGACTTGTCAAGCTGGCTGAATTGCAATAACAGCCACAAAATTGAAACACAATGCGTTTAATCACCGGAACTATTAAAACCACTCCAACCCAATATCTACCCCTCCTATCAAAAATACCACCACCAGACTTCCGGAGAACAAGTGCACTGCTCAGAGAAAACTAGCAAAAACTGTAGTCTTCCAATCCATGCTGATACCGCTGTAGCTCAACCTCCTAGGCTTAAATCCAGAGCACTTCCAACTAAGACCGCTACCAAAACCGAACTAATACTCTTCAGGAGGAGAAGGAGGATTGTGGGATTTCAAGAACCACAACTACTCGGTACTTCTTTGAGGGCAGCCGGGAAGGTTAAGTACCTAGGAGTAATCCTGAATGCTAAAGTCACCTGGAGGGAGCACTCAGAAAGACAAATACAAAAAGCAACTGCCTCCTTCTGGATGTGCAAATGTACCTTTGGGGAATCTTGGGGCCTAAAACCGAATGTCATCATGTGGATGTACATGGCGGTAATAAGGTCCCTACTCCCTACGGCCTTGGTGTGGTGGCCCTCTACCACTACAATAAGCATAAGAAAACGTCTTGGTCAACTACAACGACTAGCGTGTCTAGGAGTGGCAGGAGCAATGCAAACTGCCCCCACTTCGGCTCTGCAGGCACTTCCCGGACTTGCGCCCCTTCACATAGTGATTGAGGCTGAGGCTAGGAAGGCAGGCTCAAGTGTGCTGGGCAGTGGTCAAATGCTAGGGTACCACTGGGGTACATGAGGGTTGTGCAGAGATTAGCGGAGACCCATTTCATCTTCAATATGAGAAGTGACCGTATGCTCACCAGATACTTTTCAACACACCTTACAAAATCGTCCTCCCTGTTAAGAAAGATTGGAGCACCCAAAACTGCAACCTTTTGACTCCCAGGGGCCCTGTATGGTTCACAGATGGCTCTAGGACCCAAGATGGTACAGGCGCAGGTGTCCATGGCGAATCACCAAGAGTAAAACTTTCGTTCTCTCTCGGCAAGTACGCCACCGTTTTCCAGGTCGAAGTATACGCTATACTGGTCTGCACTCATGAAAACTTAGAAAGAGCTTTCGCAAATAAACACATCTACATTTGCTCGGACAGTCAATTAGCTCTCCAAGCCCTAACGTCTTGCAGAGTAACTGCGGAGCTAGTGCTTAAACGTCGCTTGGCTCTCATGCGACTCTGTGAACATAACTCAATAAAACTGCTGGGGTTACCAGGCCACAGCAACATCGATGGTAACGAAGAGGCGGACTCGCTGGCCAGACAGGGCTCTAATGGACACCCGTTCGGACCAGAACCATTTCTCGGAATACCTCAATGCAATGCAAAACTAGAAATGAAGAAGTGGGTGAAAACCCAATTCGCTCATGACTGGTCGTCGCAAGAAGGACCTAGGCAGGCTAAACTCTTTATCGGAGAGGAACCCCTACCAAAGTTCCAAGAGCTCCTAAAGTTTAAGAAGAAGCAAGTCAGGACCCTGACAGGACTCCTAACGGGCCACTGTCACCTGACCAAACTCCTGCATAGGATCGGCATTATAGACGATCCCACTTGCAGATTATGTCATGTAGAGGACGAATCCTCTCTTCACATTATGTTCCAATTCCTCAGTCTCATGAGGCTGCCGCACAAATATCTTGGGGCTGGAATACTGGAATTGGAAGATTTATAGCTCATCCCCTTAAGCCAGCTGCTAGCTTTCGCGATGGGCACTGGGCTTTTAAGGGACGAGCCATAATAGGGAGGATTGCACAATGGGCCTATGGCCTGAGTGCTGTGGGTGGCAAAAACCTGCACCGCTTCAATACATACTCGTACAATACATACACGACCGCTGAAGACCTTCTGAACAACAACTTCAACTTCTGCGACAAAAGGACAGCTCAGTGGAACCAACAAAATCCCAATAAAAGGTTTACCATCGCAAAATCGCACGACAGCCCTTCCTGACTTTCACTTACCGCAATCTCTCTGGGCACAGTTAAACAGAACAAGAACCAAATAGAAGACGTTAAATACCTCACACCTAGTGAAATACGATGGCTGGAAAACTTTGATGTTCGATTATGAACTAAACATATGTATTAGAACGCGTATATTGTTATACAATATTATTTTATCTTATCATTTTATTAATTTATATTGTTTTGTGGGTTGTGAGAGTAATAATAACCCAAGTCAAAGACACCCTTGACGTTTTAAAGTTTTGTGTTAGATTAATCTGTAATTATGAAGATGTAAACATTATAAATATTTTTAACTGTCATACATTAATAATTGACAGTTTGCATTTCTAATTTTATTAGGATACTTATTTAATTATTTAAGAGATATTTATAATTAACACTTTATTTTGCCAGTGTTTGTCTATATTCTAGGTAGCTATATTCAAGGTTACATTGCCGTCGTAAGTGTTCTGTGGTCCCTGTGGTCGAAGTAGTCAGGTTATGCAGTTATGGGCTATGTAAATAAATGTTTCTATGAAATAAAATTATTGCATTTTGCATGCGAATTTTGCTTGCGCAAGTTATTGTACAACTTGCAGACGCGTTTACACCCTGCAATTATTTGTACTACTAACACTTACATAATGTAAAAGCGACATTAGGGCCGTCTACTTGAACTCCGGAAAACGAACTCCAAACAATGTAAAGAGCGATAGGTATAACATACGAAAATAAATTATGACATCCTTGACATTTTTCTGATTTTAAGAAAATTAAACTTAATTATTTTTTTTACGCTACACACACTACACATGAGAATGATGTGGCACATTTTATTATTATTAGGTTAGGCTGTCACACTCTCGGCTTAGTTACCAATTTTAATTACGTCCAACCGATCTCCTAGTGCCTTTCGTCTTCATCATCTGTCGGCACGGATCAGCCGAAGCTCTCAAGCCCATTAACCCAATGAACATGCCGTCTCTTGGTTATTGGATATCAACAAAAAGTCCGCTATCCCTTTCACCTCTTGTAGCTCTGTTAGGGCTGTTTAAGTCCAGTGCCAGCAGTTTGACACATCGACATAAAACGGAAATGGAGGTTTCTTCATCATTCCCGTATTCTCTACACCTGGGATCTCTGATTTCTAAAGTATGTACACTAGCCGTTTGGGAGCAGCTTTTATAAGCAGTTTTAGTTCACGTAGTAGATTCCAAAAGACTGAGATTTGAATGGCCATCCAGTTCCAATTTCCTGCTTTATGATTGAGTGAGGGAGACCAAAAACCGGTTAAGCTCCAATGATTGGATGATTTTCTGAGTCTGATCTTGCCAGAGAGCCCGCCACTTCATTCCCATCATACGTCTATGTCCTGGTACCCAAGGCAGTTTGGTCCAGTTGCAAGAACCGAGCTTTGTCAGCGTCTGGCAGCATGGTAGAACCAACGCAGAGAGGTCCTGTGTTCATGCTTAAAGCTTTGACAGCCGCCTTACTGTCGCTACATATATAGACGTGCTTATTAGAGTATCATTTGTTCAGATTCTCCTGTACGCAGGCGGAATTGCTAATACTTCTAGCAAACTCTGGCGGGCTGTCCAAGGGAAAAAGATAGATAGACTTTCGGTTCAACACCATATACACGTGCCTACCATGCCTTTCTTAGCCTTTGAGCCGTCCGTGTATCTAAGCTCTTAGACTTTAGGAGTTCCTGGAGTTGCTCCCATTCATCCCTTTCTGGAATGACCGTGGAATAACCTTTATCGAAAGAGAAGACAGGAGCAATGCAATCGCTCCTGACTACTAGTAATGCTTAAGATCCTGCCACTTTCGACATGATCTTCGCATACCCTACTGTCTCTTCTATTGAAACCCACAGAACCCTTTGACTAATCCTGCAGGCAACCTTTTGAGCATCTGCCTCCGCCTCCACTATAATATAAAGAGGCAATAGTCCTAGAAGAGACTGCAGAGCCGCCATGGTTGCTGCGTGCATGATGCGTGTTATACCCAAACAGGCCATTCTCTGAATTTGATTTAAGCTATTCCTGATAGTGGTGTTGCCAATACCCTTCCATCATACTAGGGAATCGCATGTGATTAAAGATCTAATCATTGCAGCTTTCATCCACGTAATTACTTTTGAATTAGGTCTCCACGTTTTACCAAACTTTCTCTTGCACGTCCACAAGAAAGCAGTTGACCTTTGTATTCGTTCGGCATGCCCTGTCCACGTCAGCTTGACATCCAGGAATACTCTGAGACACTTTACCAACCGGAAAAACGTTATTTTGTTGTCGAAGATTATTGGTTTGCTAACAGTCTCTAATCTTCGCATTTTAGTGAATGTAACAAGTTTCGCGTTGGTCATGTTGACCTTCACTCCTTGTCCTATGCACCATCATTTGTACTGCCGTGAGAATTCTCTGCAGGAACTCACTGATTTTGAGGCCTTTTTCCTACTATAAGTAGAGCAAGGTCGTCTGCACATGCTTGCATATAAATGCCTGTCTGTTCGAGCTCTTTTAGGAAAATGTCAATGACCAGACACCACAACAGTTGTGATAAAATGCGTCCTTGTGGGCATTACTGTTGCCCTTATGCTGACCTCATCCCGTGAGATCACTATCTGTCGACTGATCAACATTAAACAGATCCACCTTATAATGGTGTGCTCTACCCTATGTTATTCAGCCGCCGGGCAAATGGATTTCGAGGACGTCTTATCGAACGCATATGGGTCGAAAGACTGGACGGCCTACTTTATACGCTTGTATGTCACTTTCCAGTCCATCGCAGAAAATGCGATGCGGGGAGGCTTCTCTTCCGATGTCACGTCTATCACTTGAGATCCTGGGAAGTGAAGAAAACACAAATTAGTGAGTTATAGAAAATTCAAATTATAAATTCTATATTAAAAAGTACCTTCACCTGGTTTACGGTATCATATTCATCAATGCGATCATTCGCACTACATTCTTGATTTTTTTCTGTTCTTATCAGTATACGAGTGTCCATTCCAGTCTAGTCTCACATATTCGTTAGCATCTACTTCGTCCTAGTCTTCCCTTTCCTTTCATTTTTCTTTTTGTAAATAAAATGCTTTAATAATGCTGAAACTATTTCGTGCTCTCAGTAATAACAGTCAAATTATCAGAAAACGTTGCACTGAAAATTCTGCTTTTTAGCTTGCACTGACACAATTATACATAATTTCTAAAATTTCAATTCAAGTAAAGGGGCAAATCAGCGTAGTCCTTGTAGTCCGTGGCCGCAGGAGGGAACTTCCCTCTATACCCATCACAAAACCTAAGATTCAGAATACGACCGTGAAGTGTTCGTTTTACGAACGTGACATATCAACAATCTCAGTTTCCGCAACGACCGATTCGGTTCAAATCAATTTGAAGTCTTTCCAAATGGAATTCGTAAGTAAAACGTTAAGACATATCCACTGTAAACAAATCTGTGCTGCCGAAATGCCGTAAATGCATAATGCATTCCATTAGCATAGCGCTAGTACAGTACGAGTGCATCCTCGAACCGTATCCAGGAAGACATTGTTGGGGGATTTTAAATCTCATACGCTTCCATTAAATATTTTCTCAACGTAATTTGCAGCGTGATGAAGCAAAAAGCACTTCCAAGTTTATTACATTTTGAATGGCATTTTAACAAAGCATATTACGCATAAATGCCGCGCAGAGCTTCTGCGTGATTTTCTCCGCAGTTTATATTAAAATAAAAAATGATCAATTGCCTGATTTAGTCCTGCGTTATTTGCATGTATGGATAATTAAAACCGCTATATAGTTTGCAACATAAATGTGAAACTGATGTTAACCATAAGCTGGTGCGCCTTGGGCTAAAATATATGTGAATATTGAGTGTTGGCAAATATAATCCTAGTTGCAGAAACATGACAGAGCTTTTCAAATAAAATACAACTGGATTTGGTACTCAGTAGCCTGGAAAATTATTGTAAGTGGTTTATAAAAAATAAACAAGTAGTCCAAAACGAGTCAGACGTATTTAAATACTTACACATGGCATTCGTACGCCTTTTTTTCCTTTCCCCTCTCTCTTTCGATCTTTTATAAAACACAAGATCAGTTCCTCTTGTTTTTATGTCCGTTCATACCATATACTATATAGCATATCGTAAAGTGTTAATGTTCAAGGAATTTAAAAGATCTTGTCTTTTACGAACTTAGGTAAGAAATATGTATTCTTATATTCTTACCCGTTATTCTCATTCCATCTTGATTTACGCTCCCTCTTTTCCGTCTATTTTTCATTCTCTTCTCCTTACATACAACCCATCAGCTTCTTAATCACTTCCTTTCTACAGCCGCCGTTATTTATTTCGTTACCGAATTCTATTTTCTTCCCCTTTGCATTGTACCTATCTCTTCAATTTTTTTTATTGTTTCTCTTGGGGCCTCCCTCTTCATCACCGATGTCTGCATGGCGTACTTGTCGTAACAAATGATTCTCAAATTATGTTACTCTCTATGAGATCATAAGGATCACGCAGAATCTCCCTTATTTGCTCTCGCTTTCTCGGTTACTTTGATCTATATCGATTTCCATTACTCATCTCTAACTTTCTTATTATGTTTAACGAGTCTACCACTTCCTAGTCCCTTCCTTATAGCTAATTATTTTCTAATTCCATTGTTTCACATTTCAAATTCTCACTCTTACTTCGAAACATCACATCCCGCTCCCTCTTTCTCCATTCCCCTTTCTCACTCCGTTTTTCGCCCCTCTTTCTCCCTTTCTTTTTCGTCCGCCTTTTTCTCTCCCTCCCTCTATTTCCATGCCTTTCTTTCCATTTCTCTCTGTATCTTTGTACAGATGTATCACATGTGAATACAAAATATTTCAGAAAACTTCATACTTTCGTTGTAAGCATCTGAACTACACAATGGTATAAAATTTTATTTCGTTTTCTAGTTTACTCTTCTTCATCTTTCTTATTACGTTTAACCAGTCGACTACCACCTAGTCCTTTACTTATAGTAGATCATTTTCAGATTCCATTCATTCACATTTCAAATTGTCACCCTTACTTCGAAACATCTCATCCCCCTCCCTCTTTCTCCCTCCGTATTTCTCCGTCCCTCTTTCTCCATCCCTCTTACGTTCAACCAGTCGACCCCCACCTAGTCCCTTTCTTATAGCAGATCATTTTCAGATTCTATTCTTTCACATTTCAAATTCCCACTCTTACTTCGAAACATCTCATCCCCATCTTCTTTCTCCCTCCCTCTCCCTCTTTCTCCCTTCCTTTTTCGTTCTCCTGTTTCTCTCCCTCCCTCTATCTTCCTGCCTTTCTTTCCATTGCTCTCTGTATATTTGTATAGATGTATCACATGTGAATACAAAATAATTCAGAAAACTGCATACTTTCGTTGTAAGCATCTGAACTACACAATGGTATAATATTTTATTTCGTTCTCCAGTTTACTCTTCATCTTTCTTATTACGTTTAACCAGTCGACCACCACCTAGTCCTTTACTTATAGTAGATCATTATCAGATTCCATTCTTTCACATTTCAAATTGTCACTCTTACTTCGAAACATCTCATCCCCTCCCTCTTTCTCCGTCCGTATTTCTCCGTCCCTCTTTCTCCATCCCTCTTCCGTTTAATCAGTCGACCACCACCTAGTCCCTTTCTTATAGTAGATCATTTTCAGATTCCATTCTTTCACATGTCAAATTCCCACTCTTACTTCGGAACATGTCATCCCGGCCGTGTTTCTTCCTCCTTCTCCCTCTTTCTCCCTCCCTCTATCGATTTCTCTTTCCCTCGCTCCCTCTATTCCCCTGCCTTTCTCTCCATTTCTCCCGCTATGTCTCTCTCTATCTTTTTATAGATAGACTTGTGAATACAAAATAATTCAGAAAACTGCATACTTTCGTTGTAAGCATCTGAACTACACAATGGTATAATATTTTATTTCGTTCTCCAGTTTACTCTTCTTCATATTTCTTATTACGTTTAACCAGTCGACCACCACCTACTCCTGTACTTATAGTAGATCATTTTCAGATTCCATTCTTTCACATTTCCAATTGTCACTCTTACTTCGAAACATCTCATCCCCATCCTCTTTCTTCCTCCTTTTCCCTCTTTCTCCCTCCCTCTATCGATTTCTCTTTCTCTCGCTCCCTCTATTTCCCTGCCTTTCTCTCCATTGCTCCCTCTATGTCTCTCTCTATCTTTTAATAGATAGACTTTTGGTTACAAAATAATTCAGAAAACTGCATACTTTCGTTGTAAGCATCTGAACTACACAATGGTATAATATTTTATTTCGTTCTCCAGTTTACTCTTCTTCATATTTCTTATTACGTTTAACCAGTCGACCACCACCTAGTCCTGTACTTATAGTAGATCATTTTCAGATTCCATTCTTTCACATTTCCAATTGTCACTCTTACTTCGAAACATCTCATCCCCATCCTCTTTCTTCCTCCTTTTCCCTCTTTCTCCCTCCCTCTATCGATTTCTCTTTCTCTCGCTCCCTCTATTTCCCTGCCTTTCTCTCCATTGCTCCCTCTATGTCTCTCTCTATCTTTTTATAGAT
>JABXWE010058381.1:0-24028 GCA_014611495.1 Limonius californicus
AGTACTTCCAGATAGACAACTAGAGCGTCATACTGCAATATTAACTTTAACATAATCAAGTGGCAGTCAGTTACTTATCGGCAGATACGTGCAACATTAAAGTTCTCGTTATTGTTTCCATGAAATTCTGTTTTAAAGATATGAACTTTAACACTCTCGTACAAGAAAACTAAGCTCCAAATACCTACTTTTTTTTGAAGATTTGTATTAAGCATTCATAAAGGAAAAATTCTACCTGAAGCTTTTAAGGCATTTAAAGGACACCCTGTATAAAATAGAATTATAATGTTGATTAGTTTGAATACGTATTTTTTGTCTTACGTATATAATAATGAAGATTGTAAAATCTAAATATGTATTAATTAATCCCCATTACGTACCCAGAGTGAAAGTTAGCCAGACTCTAACGCACTGCCTTTGCTAACATACAGTTAAATCTAAAGACGTTGATCTCTATTTCATCACAGCTTTCCCCCAAAAAAAATAAGTTTTACGTGTATCACTATCGTGTAGAATGTGTATAGATTAATTTTTTTTTCTAAAAATATATATCCACATGTATTGTACAGTATCGCCACTTAAAATGTAATTACAACAATGGTTGGTAGCTTGCTATTCTTAAGTAAAGGAAACACCACACAAACTCAGGAAGTTGCATGAAATCACAATAGCAAAGTCAATAATACGAGCCAGTACTTCAGTGAAGCATCTTTTGGCTATACTATACTATACTAAATTATATTATAATTTCAGTACCTTGCGCGCAATAATAAATAACTTGTGAGCAACACCACTGAATTTTACATAACCTTTATATAAAACTATTCTCTGCATATATCTACTTAATGTCTACCTCCATGAATGTATTTTTGCCATAGAAATGTATATGATTTTCCTTTATGTTAAAATTCTACGCAAATACGTAACCTATAGGAGAAAAAGCTAATGCCCAACAGTGGGACGTGAAAGGCTGTTGATATAACCTATAAGGATCATCGATAAATGTGAAATAACCTATATGTAGAAATTCTCTGTTCATATCTGCTTAATATCTACCTCCATGCATGTATTCTCACCTTAGATAAATATATGTTTTCTGCGTATGTTAGTGTTATACGTAAATACGTAACCTATAGAGAAGAAGCTAATACCCAACAGTATAATGTGAAAGGCTGTTGATATAACCGATAAGGGCCATCGATAAATATGAAATAACGTACATATAGAACTATTCTTAGTTATATCTGCTTAGTATCTACCTCCATGCATGTATTCTCACCTTAGATAAATAGGTATATGTTTTCCACGTATGTTAGTGTTATACGTAATTAAGTAACGTATAGAAGAAGAGGCTAACACGCAACAGTGGGACGTGAAAGGCTGTTGATATAACCCATAAGAGCCATCGATAAATATGAAATAACCTATATGTATCACTATTCTTTAGTTATGTCACCTTAGGATCTGCCTCCATGCATGTATTCTCACCACAAACAAATATATGATTTCCACGTATGTTAATGTTATACGTAAATACGTAACCTACAGAAGAAGAAGCTAATACCCATCAGTGGGACGTGAAAGCTATTGATATAACTTATAAAGGGCATCGATCAATATGAGGTAACCTATATGTAGAACCACTTTCTGGTTATATCCAGATATCCAAACACACAAACATTACTTTTAATTTTCTTTATACGTATAGACAAAAGTCTTCGTATACCAATTAAATTTTGGGAAAACGAAGCACATTCTTGTAATATAGCACTTTATCAAGGAACAAGGCTTACCCTTTATTGTACCAGCACCGTCACTGATTTCAGAATGTGTTCTGTCAATGTGTCCTGGAAACCTTCCGGCTGCGTAACCAAATGCGTATGGTCTTGGTGGGCCTGCTTCTGTTGTGGTGGATAATATATGAGAAACATCACACCACACCAACGGAACGAAACCAATTAATAGGAACTGAAACACCAAAATATTAGAAAATTGTGCAGCATGGAAACCAATTTCTTTTGTATTTTTCTAACAATCAGCAGAAAATGTTTTCCTTAATCTACTAAATAACAAGACGCCGCACCAGCACATGGCAGTGGTATTGTGAGTATTTGTGTAAATAACGATTTTACTCAACGATAAATCTGGATCCTCGAGTCAATATGGTGGCCACCACGTTCACCTGATTTTACATTTTTATGTACTTTTTCTGGGTTTATTTGAATTTATTAGCTGAAAAACTGTACAGGATGTCCTAAATCGGGCGGGTTCATTATAAATTACAACCGTGTTGGAAAAGTTACTTTTAAAAAATAGCTATCTATACTATAAATTTAGTAAAATATGTAAGCTAGTCTATTACTACCTAGTTTTTATTCAAGTAATAAATCTACACTGTAGTTACTATAAAACCAGCAATTTTAATCAGTTTTTCGCTACTTTTCACCCAAATTTAATTAACGCTAAACTCAGCTGTAAAATATCTTTTACAGTCCATGCCACTAGAGTAAAATTTTGTTACTACTGTCCATGATTCCAGTGAAGCAACGATACAACTTAACAACTCGCGCTCACTTTATTGCTTAATGAGTCCACTAAATGCAAAGCCAAAATCATTTGAAGATACCAATGCAGGATACCTATATAGAATTCAATTCAAGCCATCACTGTAAAATACTTTTTGTTTCAGTTACTACGGGTTACTTTAACATGCTACAGAAGAAATAACTAATGATGGTAGCTTGCTACTGTAAAAATTGACAGAAAAAGTACACAGCTATGGTAGCGAGCTACTAAAAAATGCTATAGTAAAAGAAAATACATATAGAAACGAGCTTCTTAAAAATGCTAGAGCAAAATCAACTAATCATAGTAGCAGGCTACTTTAAGAAGTTTTAGAAAAAGCTACCAAAAAATTAATACGATTATAAATACTACAAAAAGTAAAACTAGCCATTACAGCATGATACGTTAAAAAGCAATAAAAGAAGTACGTGTAGAGTAAAAGTAGCTTCTTAATTTTCCGCTACAACTACTATTATATTCTGCTGCTTAAAAAAGCTACACGAGAACTAACAAGTAGTAGTAACTCGTTACTACAAGAAGCCGCAGAAAATACATATACTTTAACAGCTCACTTCTTTAAAAATCAGCGGAAAAATAAATAGCTATAGGCGCGGGCTATTTGAGAATGCTACAGCAAAAGTAATTAGCGATAATAACGCGCTGCTTTCAGAAGATACAGATATAGGAAATAGCTATAGTAGTGAACTACTTGAAAACGTTTCAGCAAAAGTAATTAACCATAGTTACGCGCTACTTTAAACGTTACAAAAAAAAAATATCTATAATAGCGAGCTACTCAAAAATGTTACAGTAAAATAGCAAAATCAATTAACCATAGTAGCAGGCTGTTTTAAAAATCTACTGAATATAGAAATAGCTGTAGTAGCGCCCTACTTTCAGAAGACACAGGAAAAGCAATAGACTTAAGTAGCGCGCTACTTTAAACAATTACCCAAAAAAACATGATAATTATAATGAGGCGATATCTTAAAAATTACAAAACTAAATTACATAGCAGAGCGTTCCTTTAAAAGCAGGAAAAAAAGTGAGTATATAGTAGTGCGCTATTGTAAAAAGCCATAATAAAAGATACTACTATAGAAGTGCACCGATTTAAAAAGCTACAGAAAAAGTAACTGCTATAGCAGTGCCCTCTTTTAAAAAGGTGCAGTAAAAATAACTAGCTATAGCCCGTTGATTTTGCAAACTGTGGAAAAAGCAAGCCATGGTAGCGCGCTGTTTTAAAAAGCAGCAGGAAATGTAATTAGTCATAGTTGCGTGCTACTTGAACAAAAAAAGTAGCTAACTAATATAATGTGCTACTTGGTAAGTCTACTGAAAAAATTAACCCTGCTAGCGGGTTGCTTTAAAAAGCTACATCGAAACTAACTAAAACTATAGAAAGTAACTAGCTGCAATAGCGCACTGCTTTAAAAGAAATACAGGCAATATAACTAGTTGCAATAACTCGTAACTGTAAAATGCTACAGAAAAAGTAAATACCTTTAGCAGTGCACTATTCTAAAAAAGTATGCAAATGTAAATATTTAGAATAGCGAGCTAATGGAATGCTACAGCAAAAGATAATTAGCCATAATAGACCGCCAGTTGAAAAGTCACAGAAAAAAGTAACTAACTAAAGTAGTATGCTACTTGGTCAGTCTACAGAAAAAATTAACCACAATAGCCCGCTACTTTGAAAAGCTAAAAAATAGCTATGGTTGCAAGCTGTTTTACAAAACTATGAAAACTAACGAGGCATAGTAGCGCAATGCTTTAAAATGCTACATTAAAAATAATAGGTAGATATAGTAACGCCTTTTCTGAAAAAGTAAACAGCAATAATAGTGACCTTCCCGTAAATGTTTGAGCAAAAGTAGCAAGCCATAGTAGCTCGCTAGATGAAACAGTTACTGAAAATGTAGCTAACTAAAGTAGTATGCTACTTGGTCAGTCTACAGAAAAAGCTACCACAGTAGCCCGCTACTTTAAAAAGCTAAAAAATAGCTATTGTTGCAAGCTACTTTACAAAACTATGAAAAATAACAAGGCATAGTAGCGCAATGCTTTAAAAAGCTACATTAAAAATAATAGCTAGATATAGTAGCGCCTTTTCTGAAAAAGTAAACAGCTATAATAGTGACCTTCCGGTATATGTTTGAGCAAAAGTAGCAAGCCACAGTAGCTCGCTAGATGAAACAGTTACTGAAAATGTAGCTACCTAAAGTAGTATGCTACTTGGTCAGTCTACAGAAAAAACTAACCACAGTAGCCCGCTACAGCTAAAAAATAGCTATTGTTGCAAGGTACTTTACAAAATAATAAAAAATAACAAGGCACAGCATCGCAATGCTTTAAAAAGCTACAGTAAAAATAATAGCTAGATATAGTAGCGCCTTTTCTGAAAAAGTAAACAGCTATAATAATGACCTTCCGGTAAATGTTTGAGCAAAAGTAACGAGCCATAGTAGCTCGCTACATGAAACAGTTACTAAAAATGTAGCTAACTAAAGTAGTATGCTACTTGGTCAGTCTACAGAAAAAACTAACCACAGTAGCCGGCTACTTTAAAAAGCTAAAAAATAGCTATTGTTGCAAGCCACTTTACAAAACTATGAAAAATAGCAAGGCATAGTAGCGCAATGCTTTAAAATGCTACAGTAAAAATAATAGCTAGATACAGTAGCGCGTTACTGAAAAAGTAAACAGGTATAGAAGTGACCGTCCGGAAAATGCTTGAGCAACAGTCACGAACCATAGTAGGTCGCTACATGAAACAGTTACTAAAAATGTAGCTATCTAAAGTAATTAGGCTAGGTACGCTAGTCTTAACTTGAACGACACGTTGCAGTAGACATGAACTAGCAAACTGTAAATATTCATAATTACTGTATAATTATTTATTTTCATAGTTATTGTTAAATAATTCTACTTTTAAATAAATTTAGTGTTATCAATCCTGATCAGAAAGAAACAAAACTGTTCTACAAAATGCATAAAAGTGCACATTACTGGCTAAAAAAACGAAAGTAGTTATTACTTCCTAATTCACTAAAAGTGCTACGTAATAAATTACTATATTACGTTGAGTTTATCATAGTACTTAGTGTCGTTGAAGAATTTAAAATAATTTAAAGAATTAAAACGTGATTAAAGAACTTACGGAATCAGTCGGTAGAATCAATAATTTACAACGTGTAGTTCATGCACTTAAATAAATTACTGGTTTGTAAACTAAAATACAAACATATACAGTTTCTGTTACTAGACTACGTTAGTTAACGTCATGTTCGTAGAAGAAGCCATTACATAGAATAGGTACATAAGTATAAGCACATGGCGGCCATGACATACATTAATATACATGTGATCTGAATTACTTAACGGCAATATTTTGCTTAAAATACAATAATTTGAATAAGGTTTAATTAAGAAAAGGTACGTTTATGAGTTTAGAAAACGTTTTCCAATATTTAAATATTATTTTACAGAAAAGTTAATTCGTTCGAATGTTTTCTACGATTAGGTTAAATGTTATTCTAATAATACAAACAACGCTTAGGTGAATGAATTCTAGGTTATTACTTACATAGTCAATTATTTTCTCTTTTAATGTTATATAGTAATAGGTGATAATAGTAAACAAATTCAATTACAGAAATAGAAGAGCTAAGCTATAGTTACTTACATATTTCATTATTGACGGTTCTATTACTCGCGAAAATTTAGTAACAACGAATTACAACTTTATCGTGTGTTCACTGCAAATGCACAAAATACACTGACCAATTATTAAGAGAAAGTAATGCCACATCACGTATTTCTTGAGACGTGTATGGGCACACAAGCAAATTTTGCACCTACAAGAAATCTAAAATAAAATTAAAATTAAACTGGTTGGCTCCGAAAGCGAGGCGATGATGTGAATAATTAATAAATTTATGTTTATATCCGCTTAAAGAATTTTCTGGAATTGTTTGGATTATCTCATCGCATTTTAAATTATATCAGACATAACAATACCGAGAATACTTTTATATTCCCAAACTTGCTTACATAATTCTGTCGCATGTGTTAAATAATAAAATTAGCTCCAAATCTATTCTGAATTAGATTAGATCGAAATTGATGGAGTTTGTAAAATAAAATCGATGTTTATACGAATATTTCTTGGCCTGTATATATTAACCAATGGTATGTTAATTACAAATAATTGGCAAGTTATGTGGTACAAATTAAATTAATATAATTACATTCAAACACAACCAAATTATAATTTATTAACCTTCCTACTACCAACAGGGGTGCACCTGCACCCCACTGCTGGTTTTTTTGTTGTAATTTTTTGTGTGCCACTGCCATGTGCTTCTCCCTTTTATTTATTGTTGTTTAGTATATGTACTTTCCTAATAATTCAAAATATTTCGAAAATATCTAATCAATTATGATTTTTTTAATTTTTTTCCTGTGGGGTGCACCTGGTGCTTTTTGTTCATTTTAATAGTGCCGGTTTCATATTGATATTCATGCTTGAACTTGTTTAGAGTGCGTTCTGCATGCTCCATATTCATGTTTGAACTTGTGTAGGACACGCCAAACAGGTTTATGTTAGAATAAACTTGTCGTAACATGGGTGTGAGAGATTGTTATAAACTAGACGATCCGTGGAACGCATTTTATCCTTATCCGAACTGCTTTAGTTTGTTATCTAGTTGCAGTTGGTAAAAATGCCTTTTCAACCAAGAAATAGTCCAAATCTGACTGATGATGAGCTAGAGGCTTATCTAGAGGATGATTTTGAATATCCGGAGTTTTCCAACATTTTACAGCAAATGAATGATGAAGAAAATGAGATTGAAGAGGATCATGTGAAAGAGATTGACGATGAAAGTAGCGATGAAGAAAATGTGTCTTCTGGTGAAAGTGACGAAGAAAATGTGGAGGATAACATTTATAAAACTAAAAATGGGGAAGTTTGGTCAAAAGTACCGATTAAAAAATCTAGACGTAATATTTTAAACATTCTGAAGGTTCCACCAGGACTAGCTGTCTATAGCTCAAGATTTGAAAATATGATTGAGGTTTTGCAGTGTTTTATATCCGACGACATTATCGACATCATTGTAAAGGAAACTAACAGAAAAGCCAATTACCTTTATAACGTATGGAATGCCAAAAATGTACCAAGGTACCAAGTATATTGGTTTACTTATATCAATGAGAGCATTACAAGCAAGAAAAGAAGCCGTCGAAATGTTGTGGAATTCAGATTCTTCCTACAGCCGCTCAATATTTGCTGAAGTAAATTCTCGAATCAGGTTTGAACAAATAACAGCGTTTATGAGATTCGATAATTTTTTAAACAGAGAAATTCGCAGAGCACAAGATATACTCGCTCCAATCATAGATATATTTGACCTTTTTGTGGAAAACAGTAAAATGGATTAAAATTCCGGTTTTGAGTTGTAGAGGAAGGGCACCTTTTCGTGTATACATGAAGAGTAAGCCCGACAAATACGGAATCAAGATGTGGGCTATTGTCGACTGCGAAAGTCACTATGTTGTAAACATGCAAGTTTGTTTGGGCAAACAGGGGAATAAGCCTTAAAAGAATTAGGGTCAAAGAGTGGTTATGGACATGTAAATCACTTAAAACCTGGACATGGAATAACAGCTGATCAATTTTTCACCAGTTTTCCTCTAGCGGATGCTCTATTCAATAAACATTTTACTGTATGCGGAACCTCGAGAAAAAAAATAAACCATACATTCCGATGCAATTTCTACCCGATTCAAAGAAACTAATATTCTCCACTATGTTCGCTTACAAAAGTACTGTAACATTAGCATCATATGTACCAAAACAAGGAAAAGCAGTGATTATGATGTCGACTGAACACCACGATGATGCCGTTTCCGGAGAAGAAACCAATTGCAAACCGGATATTATTTTGCATTATAATGCAACAAAAGGCGCAGTCGATTCAGTGGATTATATGGCAAAACAATATACGGTGCGTAGAAAAACAAATCGTTGGCCAATGACAATATTTGGTCATTTGATTGATATGGGGACATTGAATGCTTATAAACTGTGGGTGATCAAACATCCAGTCAAACAAAATTTAGGTAGAACACTTGCCGTTCCTCACACTGCCGTCCGCTACCAGAAAAGTAAGACTAAACTCCAAAAGAATATCACATGAGCAATTTTCATTGTGTTGCCTCAATTGGAAGCTAACGGAGGAAAAACCGAGGCACCAAAACAAGTACAAGGAAGGTGCTATTTGTGCGAAAGAAAAGAAGACAGGAAGTCTAGGCAGCATTGTATAAAATGCAAAAACTTTGTTTGTAGTGAACATTCCTGTCGGAAAGTGATGTGTAAGAATTGCGACAGTAAAATGCAAGAAGATTCAACAGCGAATGACTTTGACTTGTAAAACATTCTGTAGTTAGAGGTACATACTTACTTTTATTTAATTTTTGAACACCCTGTATGTGGTATTTTAATTTTTGTTATTAAATAACAAATATGACGGTGACTTGTAAAACGTTCTGTAGTTTAGGTGTAGGGTAGAAACTTCCTTTTATCAATTAATATTACCATAATAATAACACCCTGTATGTGGTAATATAATTTTTGATGTTAAATAACATAAATATAGACAATATAACAATATAATGTGGTTTAATTATTTATAGAGGTACAAATAGCCCAAGAATTCGTTGGGGTGCATTTGCACCCCTGTATAGGGTTAACGTCACAAACAAGTGTTGGTAGTAGGAAGGTTAACCAGATTCATCGAACTGCGTTCGATCCAAAACGTGTTCATATGTTAAAAATATAAATGATGACAAATTTTTTTTTATTTTTGGAAATACCAAACTGTCAATGGTTTGCAACGATACTTTTGTGCTAATTTCTAGCGTATGTAAATCGGAATATTATAATCCTAAAGCGTATATTGCTTACTGGTTGGTTTTTTTACGAATTAGTCCTAACAAGCTGTCACAGATAGTTGCCAATATATTTGTAGTTCGCAATCTGCTCAGTTTTACTACTTTTCGTTGATCTAGTTACAGTGGCGTACTAACGCAAATGATTTTGATTTAAAAGGATTTAAAAACATATGGTCTCTCTTTAGTGGTCTTAAACAGTCACAGATTACCACCAGCAAGTCTGGGCACGAGAGAAATAATTCAGAGAACAAAAATATATAATACTACAACGCAATGGCAGATACAAAGATCTTAAAATAGAAAAACAAATTACCAAGAAGGAATAAGAACAAGGTTAGAGTAGCACCAAAATAAGTATATAAGAAAGCAACGTAGATGACGTAAAGCCAATACTAAATGCAGTCATAGGAGCAAGTAACAATAAATGGACGCGACTGCCTCCCTGGACTTTCCCATACTGGAAACTGTTCATATCATCTTTATTTCAAATTATATATATATATATATATATATAAATAATAATTATATATATATCAAATTAAGTATTAAATACAAAATTTTGATAAATAATTTATAACTTGTTGTTGTAATACCGGTTAAAGAAATGAATGTAGCGCGACAGTATGGCAATGGTTCTGAACCAACCGGGCTGTCCGTACCGCTAGGCCGTCGCGCGGTCTAACTAGTACCAATCGCTATTGCTACCGAGGTAAAATTTTCTAAGTCCCTGGAAATTATATTTTGTAGGGCATAAAAAATCGATTTTTTTTATTTTCGCGGAAAAAGATTCTTTGACGCAAACAAATAACAACCGTTAGAATAAAAAAAATATATTTTCTAAAAAAGAGGGGGAGGGGGCCGGTGCGCTTACATATATCCACGAGTGTAATATTTCTTTGCATATTCATATGCTCCATTACGCACTGAGCGATTCAGTGAAAACCCCAGCTTCCTATCTTTTTTCGTTTATTAATTAAAGGAGTTTGAAGTTTCAAACTTCCAAGCTTCGTAGAGGGCGCCACAGGAAAATTACGGAGTTCTTCAAAAAACATATCGATAGCCCCTTGCGAGGTCTATCGACATATGAAATTTAAAAAAATTCCTTGGAGCAGTTTTTGAGAAATAATTTTTTGAAAATTTCCAAAACTTTGAAAATTCGTAATTTAGGCCCCTTATAATTTTTCAAAAAACTTTTTATATCACCTCATTTTACCCTTCATATACTATTCAGAAAATAAAAATCATTTGAATCGATTCATCTGTTTTCGAGTAATTGGGCGTTAAACTCAAAATTTTCAAAAAATCATAGCGCCCTTCAGTTTAAAGCTAGCTAGTTCGGCAAAAAACTAACAGATTTGTCTTATGACCCTCTATCGTTATCCGCGATAAAAGTTTCAAAATTGTAATCACGAAAAAAGTGATACCAAAAAAACATGCGTAACTTCCGCTTCCGGTTTCGGATTTTTTTGAAAAGCTTATTTTTTTCGATGAATTTTCGATACACCCCCGCATTCCAAAGTGCATCAAAATCGGAGCAATACTTTCGGCTGTAGGAGCGTCACATACGTACATACGTACGTACATACCCACCCACAGACAGACATTTTTTAAAAACCACTTTTTTGGGTTCCTAGAGACCCAAAACGGATATATCCGTTAAAATCTCGATTTCGAAAATTTTCATGATTTTCAATACTTCCTATACCTATAAGGTATGGGAAAGTAAAAAGAAACAAGTTAAATAAAGGACATAATGAAGAAGTTAAGAGAGTTGTTGAAACCAAGAAAAAGAAATACTGTGATACAAATATTTCTTCTTCTTCTTCTTCTTCTTCTTCTTCTTCTTCTTCTTCTTCTTCTTCTTCTTCTTCTTCTTCTTCTTCTTCTTCTTTCTGTTAAGCTGTTAGCTTGTTATATCCAGATTGTATCGTGTCTTTGTTTTATTCATGTTATTCCCTCACTCCATCTCTTGTTGGGACGTCCTATGCTCCTTCTTTCTTGTGGTTTGTTGTCTCTTGCAATTCCAACTAATCTTGTTTCGTTCATCCTGGATATGTGCTCATTCCATTCTTTTTTTCTTCCATTTATGTACATCGTGTAGTTGTATGTAATGTAATGTAATGCTTTTGGCAAGTCTATAAAGCAGAAGTAGACTGGTTTATTGTCTTCTAGCGATTTTTCCATTAACTGTCGTATTATAAAGATTGCACTTCGGAATCCCTGTTGTTCGTCCCCCAATTTTAGTTTTTTGTTCAGTCTGTTGTTAATGATTCTTGTTGTGAGTTTCAGTGTTGTACTCAGAAGGTTCATTCCTCTGTAATTTTCTGGGGATTTTTTGTCACCTTTTTTGAAAATAGGAATCATGATGTTTGTCCTCCATTCATCTGGTATGGATTGTGTGCTTATTATTTTTTTGTATTAGTTTTGTGACTTCTACTAATTTTTTTCCTCCGTATTTGAGTAATTCATTGGGTATTCCTTCTTCTCCCCTCTGTTTTTCAATTTTGCTACAGTATCTTGCACTTCTTCTTTTGTTGTTTCGACGTTCTCGTTATTCACCTCCTCTTCTTCCCATGCTATCATCCTTCTTTCCTCTTCGTTTTTAAGTAGTGTCTTGAAATGTTCATCTCATTCACTCGCTCCTATCTTTTTTGTTTCGACATACTCTTTTGTTTCGGTCCTTTGCGTTCGAATAACCCGCCAAATTTGTTTCTATGTTCCATAGAAATCATGTTCCATTTGTTTCGAGAACTTCTCCCAATAGTTCTGTTTTATTTCTCTTATTCTTGATTTCACTTGGTTTCTGGTATAATTTTCACTTGTTTGTACGTTAGATATGCTATTCTTTTTTATTGCGCTAGTGTTTTTACCTCTTCACAAAACCATGGTGTTTTTCGATAGGCCGTATCTTTGTTAGTATTTATGTGTCTTCTTCCTAGGGCTTCATTTGCAGCGTTTGTCGTATTGTTTTTTACCTTCTGGCAACTTTCAGTCGCTGTATCTTCATTTATAATTTTATTTTGATTAATATGTGCCTCTAGCCGGTTTTTGTACAGAACTTTCCTTGTTTCATCGTTTATCGATTCAATGTTTATCTTGGACTCATATTTTGGGATTGCTTTCTTTGACTTCTTTACACTCAGTCTTAGTTTACCCAGCATTAGGCTGTAATCGCTTCCTATATCTGCCGCGTATAGGCTCCTTATGTCTAATATTTGTGTTGGATGAATCTTTCGATTGCTGATTATGTAATCAATCATGGATTGTCTTCCCTTCGTGTCTTGCCAAGTATATTTGTATTATGATTTGTGATCGAAAAAGGTATTGTTGATGCGTATTTCATTGTCTGCGCAAAAGCTTATCATACTCTCGCCGTTTTCGTTTACTATATATTCACTAAAGCGTTGTTTGATGCCTGGTATTACATGGTTCCCTATTCTTGCATTAAAATCTCCCATTATTATGATTGATTCCTCTGCATTTATGGATTCCACAGCTTGCTGGAGTTCGTCATAAAACGTCTCTTTTTCGTGTAGTGGTTTACTATCATCATGGGCATATACCGATATGATATTAACTGCATTTTTTGTGGCTTCTAACTTCATTGATAATATTCTCTCCGCTATATATTCGATATTTTTTATTGCGTCTTTATACTTATTATGTATTAGTATGCCGACTCCCTTTTTCCTCTCGATTCTTTCTTGACTCCACTATATATCATAATGTACTCGTAGTACAATGTTGTTCCTTTTCCTTTTTTTTTTTGGTTTCTGATATGCCGCATACTATTTTACTTTTCTGCAACTCCATGATGACCTCCTGATCTCTGCCATTCCAAGATCGTATATTTCACGTTGCAATTCTTAATATGTTCTTTTTCCATTTTCTCAATTTTCTTTTTCTCGCCGTGTTCGTCAACATGTTATCCGTCCCATTCCGAGGCAAAGTTCTGGTTCTATGAGCATTAATTCGTTTTTATGGAGGGTAGGTTGCTGGCCCGTTCCTCCAACCTTCCTCCTTTATCCGGGCTTGGGACCGGCAAAGGCACTGATGGGCTACTCCATCCACCCATCAAATACCGCAGGCGGATTTTACAAATATTTATATAATACAATCTTTTTCTTCTTCCTTCTTCTATTGTAAACGTAAGACTGTTCCTTCTTCGTCTTGTATCTTCTTGTAGCTTATCGTTTTCCGGGTTGTCCTGATCTTCTTTTTCTTTCCCTTTTGCTATTTTTGCTATCGCTTCTTCTATGATTCGGCTGATATGTTCATTCCTTTCTTATTTTCTTCTATACGCTCATTGATTAATGTTTTCTACGTTACATTGTTGCCTAATATTTTCACTTGTTTCCATATCCAGTAATGTTTTTTCGGAAATTTTGTGCTTCATTTCTGGTGTCTAAAGTAATCGTTTGGTTTTGGATGTCTCTCCTCTAGATGGTATCATTCAAACAACCCGCTATCTTGTTTACTTCGACTACTTGTTGAACTGCTTAATTTTCAGCATTTCCATAACTTGTAATCTCTATGCCAAGATACTTTTTCTTCTTCTTTTATAGTAGGTGTTACACCTGTTTTTCTTCACGCTTTATCTTAAATATTTTATGGTGTGTCTATTTACGACAACAACTCTTCTTCGGTCTACCCGAGTCTCTTTTTCCTGCCGGCTATTTTGATTAGCCTGTCGTTATGTGCTCCGCTGACGTGATTGTACCACTTTTTCCTTCTTCTTTTCACAAATTTTATGACATCCGTTATGCTACATTAGTCACTTATATCTTGGTTGGGCACTCGATCTAATCTTGTTTTTCCAGCAATTATCCTTAATGTATTCATCTCTGTGGTGCGCATTATTTGTTTTGTTTTACTTGTGTCGGCACGGGTTTCTGCTCCGTATGTCTCACAATAGATTTATAAATTCTTACTTTACTCTCTATACTGAGATACCTGTTTTTCAAAGTTACATCGAGAAGGTACCCTGAAATTCTTGCTCCCTTACCTGCCTGATGTCGAACTTCTTTATAAAGGTTGCGATCGCTTGATACCTCTATTCCCAAGTACTTAAAATCCGTTATCTGCTTCATCATGTATCCTTCTATTTCTAGTTTACAACGTATATTTTATATATAACCATTGATTTAGTTTTCTCAATTGAAACAGCCATATTATATTGTTTTGAAGCTGTAACGAAATTGTGTAAAAGGTGCTGAAGGTCATTTTCAGTTTTTGCAAGGAGAATTGCATCATCTGCATAGCAGACAATACATATGCTTTTATTTCCAATCCTATAACCTGATAGTATTTTAGCGCTGTCAAATATTTTGTCAATCGCCATGTTAAATAAAAATGGGTTTAGCGAGTCTCCTTGTCGGATTCCGGCGGAGCATTTAATTTCTTCCGCTACTTCCTACTTTCCTACTTGTACTTTAGTCCTTGTATTTGAATTAATATCTTCTATTAGTCGTATAAGGTCGAATGGTATACCTTTCTCCATTAATATCGATAATAAGTCCTGTACTTCTACTAGATCGAAAACCTTTTTCAAATCCATGAAGCACATGAATGCAGGCCAATTAAATTCGATCGCTTTTTCAGCTACTTGACGAATTATAAATATCGCATCAGTTTGTGAACGGTTTGAACGAAAGCCTTATTGCTCTTCATTTATTTGTATATATGGGTGTAACTTGTCAAGGATGATTTTTGTTAGTATTTTCTGAGTTGTATTCAAGAGGGTGATCTCTTGATAATTTTCGGGATTACTTTTTCCTCCTTTTTTGGATAAAGATATCGTCACGCTGATTTTCCAGCCGTGTGTGCTTTTCCCTGCACTGTTATACAACTATATAGTTTTAGTAATTCATTTACCAAACTATTTCCGCGATATTTTAGCATTTCATTTTTTATCTGTCGGAACCAGGAGCTTTTCTATTTTATAATGTTTTAAATGCTTTCTATTCTTCTCTTTTTATTTCAGTTGTTTCTTGATCAGCGTTTTCGTATGGTAAATGCATGGGACTATAAACCATGTCTTCCTTATACAGGTCCTCAAAGTAGTCCTTCCACTGTTTAGTGTATATTCTATTTATTCTGACTGTGTCACTAATTTCTGCTTTTCTGTTTCTAAGCATTCGCCATATTTTCTTCTGTGAACCATATAAGTCCGTCTCCATATCCTTAGTAAACTTCTCCCAATACTCTTGTTTTATTTGTCTGATCTATGTATTGGCCGTTTTTTCGTTCTAATACGTCTGCTTGACGATCTTCTGCTTTTCTAGTAAACTTGTATCACAAAAAAGCTTTTTCGTTCTCTCTGCTATTTCTTTAATGTCTTTCGTGAACTAAGGTGTTTTATTTTTATGTGGTGCCTGTGCTTTCACTGTTCTTGTTCCTATTGCTTCCTCAGCTGCTTTTGTTACAGTATTCCTTAGGATTTTCCATGCTTCTTCCACGCCATCTTCATAATTTATTTGTTGGATATTAATTTTTTTCTTTCAAACGATTAGCATATAAAAGCCTAGTGCTTTCTTCCTGAAGCGCATCTATGTTGAATTTTTCGATATGCTTGTCCTTAGTTTTCCAAGGAATATGATACTTCAATATCATTTTGCATAGCACTAATGCGTGGTTACTTCCTATATTAGCTGAATTCAGCGTTCTTACATATAATATTTTACTGGGTAAGAAACTTCTGTTTGTTATAATGTAATCGATCATAGACTGTTGTCCATGTGAACCAGTAAAGGTGTATTTGTATCTCCAGTTATGGTCGAACAATGTGTTGTTGACCCTGAGATTCTTCTGGGCACAGAAATCAATTAGCTGGTCACCATTGTTATAATGCGTTGGTTCGTGAAAACTCTGTTGAACTCCCATTAGAGGTTCGTTACCAATACGTGCGTTAAGATCTCCCATAATTTTAACATAATGCCTGAGAGGTATCGTGTCAATTAGACTCTGTAGTTGCTCATAAAACTGTCTACTCTGTTCTCTTGGTTTATTCATATCAGAAGCATAGGCACTAATTATGTGTATATGTTTGTTATCAATTTTTAATTGTGTTCTTAGTAACCTTTCGCTGATATAGTCAATTTCTTCTATACATGGTTGAAACTTTGCATGCAGGAGCGTTCCAATACCGGCATTAGCACGTTTAACTTTACTTGTTCCGTTATATATTAATATGTAGTCAGTTATTAAATGCGTAGCTTTGCCTTTCTTTTTGTTTCAGAGATATTGCAGATATGTATGGTCTATCTCAGATTTCCCTAATTATCTCTTGACTCAGTATATCTTCTTTCTTTAATCGTTTTTTCTTGTTACCCGGTCGTCATCGTATTTTTCTGTCCACATCCGAGGCTTCCTTTGTTGTGATCCATTATTGTTTATTTATTTTTGTTGTTAATCCTGTGGCAAAAATTTACAATCATTATTCCTTAATCAATAGCCTATTCTTATGCGTGGTTGTCGTAAGCGTGGTTCTATGAACAATGATTCGTTTTACGGTAGGTAGGCTGCTAACCCGTTCCACCAACCCTTCTCATTTATCCAGGCTTGGAATCGGCAACAACATCCATGAGCTACTCAGTCCACCCACTAGATGCTGCAGCCGGAGTTGCCAAGATACTTTTATGTCATAACCTGTTGGATTATATATCCATCTACCTCAAGTTTGCAACTTCGGGGTTCCTTCGACGTTGTCATACATTTCATTCTTTCAGTAGACATAACCATATTCAGTGTCTTAGCTGTTGTGTTGAACATATGTAAAAATCTCAGTACATCGCCTTCGCTTTTTGTAATACGAACAGCGTCGTCAGCGTAACAGAGAATTTTAATTTCGCGATCATCCATTTTATAGCCTCCCCAGCTCTTACTTTTTTAATTACTTTATCCGTTACCACATTAAATAGTAATTCCGCCATACTTAAGTATGTAAATATGAAACAGGAATTTTTGTATAGAAAATACACGTTTATTATATGGAAATGAAACAAAATATTTTATTCAAAGTAATGCCCATTGTTAGCTATACATGTTTCCCATCTCTCTGACAATTTGTGGATGCCACGCAAAAAAAACTGCTGCTCTTTTGAGGCAAACCAATCATCGAGGCATTTTCGTATATTTTCGTAAGAAGTGAAGCGCTGCTCAGCAAGTGAGTGTCCCATCGATACAAATAATTAATCGGACGGAGCCAAGTCTGGTGAGTAGGCCGCATGCGAAAGTATTTCCTAACTAAACGCCTCAATCGTTTCCTTGAACGGTTTTGCTGTGTGGGATGGTGCCTTATCATGAAGCAAAATCACTTTGTGTTGTCTTTTTTGATATTCTGGTCGTTTTTCACGGAAAGCTTGATTTAAATCGATCATTTGTTGTCGGTAACGTTTAGTATTAACGGTTTCGTCAGGTTTTAGCAGCTCATAATAGATCACACCCTTCTGATCCCACCAAACACAGAGCATTGTCTTCCGTCTATAGTGATTTAGCCTTGCAGTCGATGTCGATGGTTCGCCTGGAGTTACCCTTGATCTTTTACGCTTAGATTTCTCGAAATATATCCACTTTTCATCGCCAGTCACAATTCAATGGAGAAATGACTTGCTTTTATACCTGGCGAGCTGCATTTCGCAGGTGGTTTTTCGGTTTTCCTGCTGTCTTTCATTCAGTTCATGTGGAACCCATTTTCCCGTCTTCTGGATCTTTCCCATGGCTTTCAAACGTATGGAGATGGCTTCTCGTGTCACATTTAATTGATTCGCGAGTTGTTGTTGCGTTTAAGCGTCATCCTCATCCAACAGTGCTTGCAATTCGCTGTCTTCAAACTTTTTCTATGGTCTCCCACGTTCTACGTTTCTCACGTCAAAATCGCCAGTTTTAAAATTTTTAAACCACTCAAAGCACTGTGATTTACCAAGAGCATAATCAGTAGACGGTCCCAAGACCAGTAGAGAAAGGAGGAGGGTTGTGCGCGCAGAACTAGCAACAAAAACCATATACGCTAAAGAAAGTTCTACAAGCCTCGGAAACAGAAACAGGTCTGATACAACGGATACGAAACTGGCTATGAATATGGACACGAGGAGAACTAGATTTCTAGGTTGTTGAAGTACGCAGGTAAAAATAAAAGAGAGGGAAAAGGGGAAGCAAGCGGAGAGAATAAAAGTGGAGCACATTTTAACTCTAAAAAAATACCAGATATAGATAAAGTATAAATAATTAACATATTGAAAGATAATAAAACGCAACAATTTAAAAATACAGAATGTTCTGTTTGAACGAAGCAACTAGAAATGTAAGAAAATTGTGTTCAATATTAAATAATACACTAATACACTTACGAGATTTTGCGATATTTTCTCCTATGCCTGTATTATGCGTTCGAAGTGCAATACACATAGAGGACCTACAGCTTAACATTGGCACCGAACCACGTTAGGTGTAAACACTTCTACTCTAGAGAGGATTTACTAGGCAGGTACTCGCTGGTTTTCCGTTGCCTTGCGAGGGAGAACGGCCGTTAAAAATCCGATGTTTTGTTACTGGCAGTTCAGGCCAGACCTTCAGCGTAGAAGTCTAACGCGCTAACCTCTAGCTTACGATTGCGTATATACACTTTTATGAATTCTTCTTCTTCTTTGAGTATTTTGTTACATACGAGACGTAGCGATCTTCTCTAATATACTTGTATTGTGCGTTTTAACAAACAACAGACATAGGGGACCTACGGCTTAAGGTAAGCTCCGAACCACGTGAACTTTATTGTGTACGTCTGTGTGTATTTTATCATTAAATAAGGAAAATACTGCAAAACTTGCTCATAACTCTATCTATGGTACTGTAAACGTTGTTCTTGTAGCAGTAAAAAATCACCTTTAAAATTCAATCATGTTAAAAAGTCTAAAAGCAGCTTACGTGTGTTATAAGAGGGGACGTTCTAAAAACAAGATAAATATGAGGCAACTAAATAATATAAATGATGCAAATACATACACTACAATATATGTATAATGTTTGATAAAAGATATTAATTTTCAGTATTTTTAGTTCTGTCAAGTAAATCTATTTAATGATAGCTCATTTGTAACTCACTTGTTATTTCCTCAAGTGTTACTGTATTATTACTTTTGTAATAATTCATAAATTCTGTAATACACACTACAAAAACCTTCGCGCAAATCAATAACTCGCAATACAACACCATAACAAACTTTCAGTTTCCATCACATCTTTATTGAAGGGAACATCTAGCTGACCACATAATGACCAAAATCTCTAAATTAAATTTAACTATTGCTTCACTAACGCTTTTATTTAATCATGCTGTATGTTTCTTACAAATCGACAGACACGATAATGAGCTAACTACATATTTAATTAAGAAGTTGTTTTCAAATGAAGAAACAATTTGTTTTGTTTCTGATGATTTCAAAAGTGATTGTGTTCTTCCTCAAATACATAGTCCACGTATTATAGTCAATATCCATAGACACATCAAAAACTCATGGAATTTTCATCACAGCTACGTTATATATGCCAACTGTCACACTTCTATAAACAGAACTATCAGAAAGCTTAAGACAAGTTCCATTTGGAATGCAAGTGAATCTCCAAGAGGAAAATTTTTAGTTGTAACATCTTCGACTTGCAATATAAAAGCTACATTTGAAGTTCTTTGGAGTTATGACATAATAAAAGTTGTAGTAATGACAGATAACAGAATATCATCTCCACAAGTATATACTTCGGACCCTTTTGCCACGGGAAACCAATGTGGTGGTGAAGCAAAAATTATTTTTGTCCAGTTTTATGATATGAATACTAGCATGACATTTAACGAAACCATTAAGAATCTTAACAGTTGTTCCGTTAAGGTATCTAATCTAATAGCGAAAGCTACATTTAAACAGGGAATAGGTGCTACTGTTCTATATCGTGTAATGTTTCTAATTACAACTCTTTTGAATACAAAAAACCTGACTGGATATACTTTCGAAAATGTAAAAGAAGACCTGTACGACAATAACAAAGGTATCCTATTTTCAGTTGGATTATCAAGAGGAAAAGAATTAACCGATAACTACGACTTAAGCCAAATACTATTTTACGATAAATTTGTATGGGCTGTTCCTAAGGGTAAAAAGATTTATGGCATTGGAATAATTGCCAGCATTTACCATAGACATGTATGGATAACTATGGCGGTATTATTATTTGTCCTGATTGGTGTTTGGTGGTTATTATCAAGATATGTTAATGAGCGAACCAATTTCTCGCAATTTTGGAGAAGCTTCTTAGCCATTTTAGCAATTACACTAGGTGGTTCAGACAACCTTTCACCAAGAACGAATGTAGTGAAGATTCTTGCTTTATTTTATTCCATTTACTGCATCCAAATAAATACATCCTTTAATGCACACTTAATCGGTGCATTGACGAGACCTATTTATGGTCAAGGGATTACAACAGTGGAAGAACTAGCAGAATCGGGACTCCCACTTGTTTTGCCGGGACTTTCCACAACATTATTAGATTTTAATGCTACTTATGGAAATGCATTGACTACTGCTCTACAAAAAAAGTTTTTAGTTACAACAGTTGTTAATCATTACGATACTCTATTAAACATCATATTGTACCGTAACGTTTCTGACCTAATCCCAAGCAAAACTTTAAAGGGATCTGGATTACAGTCACAATTATATGCATTTGATTCAAAACTGCTTACTATGGAATCCCCATTTTATCTGAGAAAAGGCCATTATTTAATGTCCACTTTTAATAAACTTGCCATAATGATATGGGAACACGGATTATTAGAGTCTATCATGCGTGAAGCTCAAAGCCAAACCAATTATTTAAAGGAAGACCTAGTTATATCACTTAGTATGACGCATTTAAGCAGTATCTTCATTATTTGGGTAGCTGGATTGTCACTTGCGAGTACGGTATTTATTGTTGAGCTACTTTTATACACAATTAAACGACAGGAACTATTTGAAAGTGGTTTTGGATTGGCTATAATTAATCATTATTAAGCTTTAAGATCAGATTTACTTACATCTGCAGATTACATGATACCCTTTGTTTATGTCTGCAAACCAAGAAAAGCAACACACCAGTTGCCATGGTCATTCAAAGTAAATACTCTAGCGCAGAAAATCTGGCAAATATGTAAGCCATATCAAATACTTCTGCATATTTTAACAATATGTATATATATATATATATATTGTCATGTTATTTATCCTAAATAATGTAATTATTCTAGACTATACTTTCACGATGTGATTTTTGCTTCATAATGCTTAACTTATATGAAAAGGATACGATTTTTGATGGAGAAATCCATATTCTTTCTGAAATTGAATGTAATTAGCCTGATTGTTATGTAAACTTTGTTATAGTAAAAGTAACGATGATTAAAAGTGACAAATGTATACCTGATGAGATTGTGAGGTAGTTGACGATTTTCGGAATGTGCTACGTAGGGCCTTATTTGGATTTAAAGTTATGTGTTGGTGGATATTCCTTAAGGAATGGTGTTGAAGACGTCTATGTGAGGAGTAGAAGCTGTTTTGGGTTGTCCTGGGCAAAGTTGGGAGCCCTAGAATGTAGATTTTTGTTTATTTGTATTTTGACATCTGATTTATTTGTATGAACAGGGTTTAATTTGTATTGACAGAGTTATTATGGTTTTAATTTAATTAAAAATTTTGTATTGTATAAAGGAAGGAGTGAATTTGTTTTGTTGATCAGAATTACTTTGTTTAATTACATATTTATAAAATTATAGAGGATTATTGTTTTTGAGGTTATCTTAGTACTTTGCTTATTTATGTTATAAATAATAGATGTGAAGGTTGTATTTGTATTGTTGTAGTTTTATTAGTGATTGATATTGATGTTTATATTGTTTTTTTAATTTTTAAATGAAATTTGTTTTAATTTAATAATTTTACCACGTGTGTATTTCTTGTTTCAAACCATGGATTATTTAGTATCAAAAGTTTCGAAATTTTATAAAGATAATAGTTATGAACTTTATTTGTTAAAATTTTATGTGTTAATTTTGTTGTTAGCAATTGTTTTATGTTTCCTGATTGGTGCATCTTTAATTTTAAAGTGGGATTTTGTACGAATTTGGGAAATTTAGTCGGTTCTAGCTGCTTCAAATGAAAACACGTATTTTAATAAAATCGTTGATGTTCACTATTCTCATAATGGGATAGGTGTAAATAAATAATAAAACTTCAATGTCGAATCCCACACAAAATTTAATAAATGAAGTATTAGTTAGTTAACGTTTTCGGGACATACTGTGGCCCATTATCAAACTACAATAAAAGGAAGACCAAGTTAACTTTGGTTATAATAAGACTTAAAAGTACTCACCAAAAATTTTTCACCAAAAAATTTACCAAAAAATTTAACTATTTAAAAAATCATTCTTGAATTAAAAAGCATTTGTAGAATGATTAAATATAACAAAGGGGGAGTAATGCATTATCCAAATCAAATCGTTAATTCATAACAATAACAAGAAAAATAAGTGAACAGGGCGAAAGCCCTTCACATATTACAAACTAGTTTAAATTTAAACAAAAGAAAGCCCCAACGAAGGGGATTAAATATCATACTTGAGAAAAATCTCAGAGACCGACAAAACTACATGTGAACACAAAATGGAGGAACCAGATAATTATGTCAAAAGCAAACATGAAAAATGTAAAATTCGACAACGCCATCTAGTTACATAAACTTGAAATCAAACATAAGTGTTAATACAGAAAGGTGAGAAACTTGGGTAACAAACTTAATTAAAGTAGATATACAAACCTTTGACAATTTACAAAAATATTTAAACAATTATGAACTGACCAAAAAGCAAAACCCATGAGAACAAGATTAGCTATTTAAATTATTAAAAATATAGGGAACTTGATTGAAAGTGATCTCATTAAGTAAAAGGTCCGGGTTATCTTTATCCACTGCCTTGTTAATTTATAATATTTCAAGTAAATTCATTCTAAGGCCTTTATTACAAAAGTGTAAAACTTGTATACCAGTATGATGATCGAAAACATGATTGCAAGATATAATGTGTGAAGCAAACGAGGATTTAAAGTCAATATTAGGGTCAACGTTGATTAAATTATTCTTAATAATCTTTTTGTGTTCATTCACTCTAGTATTTATAGATCTGCCAGTTTGACCAATATAAAAAGCAGGGCAGCTATTACATTTAATCTTATAAATACCTGATCTAGACAAAGGTTCTAGGAGGTCTTTATTATGCACAAAAAGTTTATTTAGATTTAGGGGGACCGAAAATGAAATTTTAATGTTATAAGCTTTAAAAACGTTACTAAGTTTCAGAGATGCGTGTCCAAAAAAAGGCATAGAAAAATAAGAAGTTGAGGGACTAGTATTAGTGATGTCAAGATTGGTCGATTCTCTGAGGGAGAAAGACCTTTTAATTTTATTGAACAAGTTG
>JABXWE010058409.1:0-11441 GCA_014611495.1 Limonius californicus
CTGTATATATTAAGTGATAATTATGATAATATGTACGAAATACGTAACACGCTAAAGTATGGTAGTCTTAAGCTACATAAGTGATTCGCACACACATTGAACAATTTGAAATTAAATTTTATCACTCGACAACAACGCAAATCAAACAACGAGCGAATTAACTCGAATCCAAAATTAACTAAAGTAAATGAATATAAATCACTTTCCTGAATGCTAGAAGCACGACGTTCTTGGGAATTTGGCGTGACTGCTTGGACACGTGTTCCCGCTTGCCAGGTGACGAGGTGAACCAGAAAATGTTTTTCTCACCCAGATTCAGCAATACAGGAAGGAAATAACCCTTGGGCAAAATCTTACTGCCCCCAATTTGTTGTCAATCGAAAGAAATCCGATTGACGTGAATAAAGACTGGAACGAACATTCAAATCGGTCATACGACCTACATCAAAAATCTATTAACGACCACAGATCACGATGTCTAAGAAGATCCCTTCAATAAATCGAGAAAACTCTCAAGTAAAATATACTTTTGCGAAGAAATCTAATACGACGTTCAGTCAATTGTCACCATCGCAGGAAGATGAATGCCGGAAATGAAAGTTTTCTAAAAATACTCTCGCGCAGCTAAATAAACGTCAAGGAGGACTACGCAAGCGCCACCAACTATAAGTAACATGGGTAACAAACCAACCAGGCGCGAAAATACCGTTACAACCTATACGAGCGTTATTAGACGAAAATAATAAATTATGCCTGTGAAATGTAGTTATTATTTGCAAAACAAGAAATTTAAGAGCATAAACAGTAAGTATTTGATAGAAGGCAAAATAAGTATGGTTAAATGTAAAAATTCCTAAATTATGAGTCAATCTACGCAGTGCTCGTAGTGACTTTGTTTCATAATCAATATTGAATCTAGTCCTTTAAAGATATTTATCTTTTTTGCATAATCACATCAAATTGATCGTTGTATAATAATAATAGTAATCTAACTTAGCCTAACGGCTACCACCGAAATTGTAGCCGAGACCGACGCGACGGCCCATTTAGTAGCAACCCGAGCCTGTATTTCTTAGCTTTGGTGACCGCGTTATAGTTTTTCTATTTAATCATCCTAGCTACTTACTTTATATGAAAGTATCCAATAGCTATTATCAAATTTATTTTTCACTTCAAAATTGTGTATAATTAATGCGTGGTGGTCAGGCGTATTGCTACAAATACAAATGCCATGAGTTCAAATTCTAAAATGTTGCTTGTTCCCATCGTAATTTAAACATCAACATTACTTAAGATGGTACATGTATTAAATATTTTCATTTATATACGCGGAACGTTATTCCCGAATCGAAATATTTATACAATTCCAGTATTTAGAGTAGTTATCGATATGTATTTTAATATTTTTCTTTATAAAGTTGTGTTCAAACGTTGGTAACATTAAAAAGAATGGTTAATAGCAATTGTGTCCATGTCTGCCATTCACCGAGATGCAGAAGAAAAATGTCATTTATTTTCAAAGATAAACAGCGGTTATGTGTATAACATAAATGCATTTGATACCCGGAGTAAAGTTTACAGAAGAAAACCTTTGAGAGGGTGTTTTACAAATGCGAAAGCCGTCTACCGCAAGTTGAGGCAAGAGAGTAAATGATTATTTACATTATGGTGAGCTTACATTGAGGTTATGTCAAAATCTTCTTATTGTGTGGGTTCATAAAAAAACTACAATATATGCATTGGATGGAACAGATGATATGTTACTCTGGTAGTATGGTGCAGAGACGTATATATAGACGGAGGTAGTATAGGCTAAATTATATATATATAGTAATATATATATTTTACTTAAACTTAAAGATAGATTATGCACTAAAAAACTTTCACCAAAATGTGCATGCAAATATGCATCAAAAACATGCAAAGTATAGACTTAAATATGTACTAAAAATTCGACTAACTAGAAGAAAAAGCATTAACATTACATCAATACATATTTATATTTCTATTAAAATGTACAAACATATTTTAAATCCAAAATTATTTAACTAAAATTATTCAAAAAACATAAAATTACTAATTTAAAATTAATTGAATTATAAAAAAATCATAATTGCACTTAACAACGTCGTGTAATACAAAGTGATTTTTTTTAAGTCAATTGCAGTAGCCTAGGGATTGTCCCGTCTATATTAAGCTTTAGAATCTGACAATATGAAAATTGTAACAGAAAGAAAGAAATCTTGACGAAAAACCTGTAATTTACTTACCTTAATAAATTACAAATCAGTTGCAACTAAATACTTGTTCATTTTCACATTTTGTTGTGCCAAAATTTTTAACTACCTGAACTGTCACACAGTTTGACATACAGGTAAATGTCATTTACAGCTCATTACACCTGACTGCAGACGGAATAGCTTTTTTTCTAGGCTTGCTGCAACTGACTTTTTAAAAAATCACTTTGTACATTTTCGAATGTTTTGCCTGTTGTTAGCGAGAATATTTTTGTACTGTGGAAAAACTCTCTCGACATCACACGACACTATTGGTACAAATTCATAATTTACAATGTCACCAATGATAATCCCTTCGCTTCTAGCTTAGAGATTGCAGTTGAAATACCAAATTAGCTCGAATAAAAATCAAATCTTCTTGAATACCTTTTCTTCTCAGAACATCTTGTGCTTCTTCAGAGTCGAATTCATTAACAACTATCTTCACAATTTCAACATTTTCAGTATAATACACAGCAGGGTCGATCTAACTTCCCCATCTTGTAATGATTGGCGCCGGCGGAAGTGGAACGTCCCCCGCAACTTCCCGAAACTTCTGCACACGACTCGACGCTTTGAGAAAAATCTTTTCACAGTTGATATCAGCAGGTTAACGTTTGAATAAAGATTGCGAACTAAATGAGTTTCTCGGTGTAAATCATGTGCTAAACAGGTCACATGTATAGTGTTTGGATACAAAATCTGCAATCCTCGCATTGCTTTGCGCTCGTATATGGTGCAGCATTACTACAAACCACTCGCACTTTTTCATATAAAATTCCAGACGCCCACAATAACCTTAGAGAGTCATTGAAAAAAGCAGCAATTGTTGAATGATTCACTTTGTCCAAGACTTTTAAAGTCAGCAGATAAGATTTATTTTTTCTTCGTTAACTCCTAATATAGGGGAGGACGGGGCTAGTTGTTACAGAGGCAAGTTGTTGCAAAGCAGTTTTTACATTCCCCGCGTAACGTAGAGCCATCTATGGTCACTAGACAAATCTATCATACAATGCTGCATACCGACAAAATTATGTTGCAGTAAACTTTATAAACGTCAAGTTTGAAGATTATTTGTGCTTTTAGCTACCAAACGTATATCTGATTGTCACCGTTTAAAGTTGCCTGTGACCAACATTGTTAGAGGTAAGTGTTTGATGTTTTAGTAACAATAATATGCCAGTTTATTCTATCAATGCTGAAAATAGTAACTACTTGTAATATGTTTCATGTATGGTAATCGGACAAAAATAGAAATCGTATCAGTTGAGGCACGTTGTTACAAATCTCGATGGGCATGTTGATACAATGTAACAACTTGCCCCATATAATAAATAACTTGAATTATTATATTATATTTATAAATTTCTATTATTCCAACTTTGTTATTTTTACTTACAGAAATTATGGTGCGTACATACAAAAACACGACCGACCGAGGTAAGGTGCCATTGGAAACGTACAAAATTACCGCGGTCGACGTAGCATCAAAACAATGTTCTACAAGAAAAGCTGCAGATAAGTTCTCGATTAATTTTATGTCCTTGCATAGATTTATAAAGAAATGCTCTGGGATCGACGAACCAACGATGGGCTGTACGAAACCACGTCAAATTTTCTCAGGTAATGAAGAAGAATTGCTAGCAGAATATGTGAAACATTCTTCTAAAATATTTTATGGGCTGTCTACTGCTGACATAAAATCTTTGGCCTACGAATATGCAATAGCCAATACGATTAAAATTCCCCAAAATTGGTTGAATAAGAAAACTGAGACAAAAGACTGGCTAACAGGCTTTCTAAGACGTCACAATGATCTATCAATTCACATACCTGAAGCTACTAATTTGGGCAGAGCAACCAGCTTCAACAGGCATACTGTGAGTGAGTTTTTTGACAACCTCGGAACAGTGTACGACTCATATGGGTTTGAGTTCCAAGATGTGTGGAACGTTGACAAAACTGGGCCCACCACTGTTCAGAAACCAAGTAAAATAGTGGCTGTAAAAGGTACAAAGCAGGTTGGAGCAGTAACGTCTGGAGAAAGAGGAACCCTTGTTACGATGATTCTTGCGGTCAGTGCTTCTGGGAATTCCGTTCGTTCGTCGAATGTTCGTTTTTCCTCGGAAAACATATAAATACTACTTTGTTTTCAATGGCCCCACTGGATGTGTACGAGCTGCATATAAAAGTGGATGGGTCACAGCTGAAGAATTTTTAGCATTCATTAAGCATTTTCACAAACCTGTTCGATGCTCCAAAGAGCATCCGGTGTTATTACTTTTGGACAACCATCAGTCACATCCTTCTATTGCTGTACTTGACTTTCGTAAAGACCATGGTGTGGTTCTGTTATTGTTCCCACCTCATACAACTCACAAGCTGCAGCCACTCGACAAATCAGTTTATGGTCCTTTCAAAAAATTCTACAATGTGGCTGCAGATGCATGGATGAAAAGTCATCCTGGCACCAACATGACTACTTACGACATACCAGTAATTGTAAGAGATGCTCTTCCTGATGCAATAACACCGAAAAACATCATAGCCGGATTTACCTCTACCGGAATTTGGCCGTACAACAAGGATATATTTTCTGACGATGCATTTTTAACAGCTGCAGTGACCAATCGACCAATGGTAAATAATGAGGCATCGACATTATGAGACGTTTCTCAACCATCTACAACAACAACTCCTGAAAACGTTGAGTTTCCTAGTGTTGCCGTAGTCAATGCACCAACTGCACCTGAAGATTTATTTCATAACCATCAACCAACTATGTCAGCAATTCTTGAATTTGATAGAGTCAACGAAACTAGAACTCCTCCACCAACACCTACAGTGAGAACACTACCACAAACAATTATAACACCACAAGAGTTGAGACCCTACCCTGTTGCTAAACCCCGAAACCAAACTCGAGCTCCGCGCAGAAAACGAAAATCTGCAATTCTGACTGACGCCCCTGTTAAAGAATCATTAAGAGAAGAAGAAAATGCAAGGAAAACTAAAAAGTCAAGTAAGAATGTTAAAAAAGTTTCTAAAAAATTAATAAACGAGGCAAAAGCCTTAACAAATAGCGGTACAAAGTAAAAAAATAAGAGTAACAGTTCACATAGAATTTCAATATCGTCAAGCTCAGTTGATGAAGAATCCCTCTGCATCATCTGTTTGGGTCCATTTTCAACGTCCAAACCTGGAGAAAAGTTGATTCAATGTACTCAGTGCCAAAAGTGGGCCCATGTTGCTTGTTCGTCGAATGATCTTTAAGTTTGTGTTAACTGCAGTTCCGATTTAAATAATGAAGACAGCGATTAAAGGGTTTTGTTACTAAGAGTTTTTCTTTTACATTTTAAAATTTATACTTAATTTTTTCATACTTTCAATAAATATTGTTAAACTTATATTCGTATCTTAATAAATAATGAAT
Source organism: Limonius californicus (assembly GCA_014611495.1). Lineage (NCBI taxonomy): Eukaryota > Metazoa > Arthropoda > Insecta > Coleoptera > Elateridae > Limonius > Limonius californicus. Next base: position 5,710 of record JABXWE010058409.1, read on the forward strand.
TCGTCTTTGTTATCCTTGTTTGCTTTAGTTATGAATATTGTAATAAAGTACCCCGTTCTGTAACAAATTGCCCCGTCGAGGAGCAACTCGTTTCACTTTACACCAGGGTATCAATATTTTTTTTCCTTCCCATAAACCAGTAAATTGAGAATAAAATTAGGAGAGACAATGCCAAAGACTAACAAAACTCATAGCTAAATGACAAATTTTTCTGATATACAGTTTTTCTAAAAGAATATTAAACCTACTTTTTGTAACAACTAGCCCCGCCCTCCCCTACCAAACACAAAATTTGCTACGTATCTTTGTTCTGCATTGGTTGTTTCATCCAAATACTGTGATCCTTTATTGTTTCTCTTAGTTTGTGCAATGTTGCTGCATATAACTCGGAAAAATAATTTTCTCTTAATGTCGATTGGTCTGGAATATTCTATTCCGTGTACATTTCCAAAAAATTGCAAAGAACTTCATTCTTTAATTTAGCCAACGGAATATTAGCGCAAATAAAAGCCTTACAAATTTCTTCATTAAATTCTCAACATCCAGGCCTTGGTAAAGCAGAAAGTAGCACTTTCCGTTGGTTATTCTTCCTTTTCCGATTTTTATTATTTGAATGTTTTCCGGTTTGGAAATGCTGCGTAACTTGGAACTTTTTGGTTGCCGCATCAGGAACTTGGCAGGATTTACAAAATAGCAGACGCCCATCTGTTGTGAAATCATCATAGTCCCTCACAAACTGGTTTAAAATAGCACTTATAAACTTATACACTTTTTTCCTTCGGCATCTTGAAGATGTTAACACACTATTGGAATTGTTAGACAACTGATTGTTGATGAAATGCTGATTTGTTAAACTTTCAACTTCAGGTTTTCCCGTTAACGCAACAGGGCCACTCAAACCCTGGTAATCCTCTTAGCATTTCCAAGTATTCTGGTTTTTCGAAGCGTAACAACTAAGAAAGTACCTATTTATTCAAAATACACAATGAATGATTTAGAAGATTATTTAAAATTTCTGGAAATCGCCAGACTGCTTGACGAAGTGAATCTGTACTTGATATCAAAAAATTGTATAAATATGCAATTTAAACAGACAAAGGCTGCAAATTATGCATTAATGCTCAAAACAATTAAAATATGCATTTATTACCAAAACTGTCTAAATATGCATTTGCATATTTGCATATGCAAATATGGAAATGCATAATTATCCTAACCCTATATATTACTTACCTATTACACAATCGCAATCGCAAAATAGTATTTATTTATTTAACTACCAGGATCTTTAAAAATAAGTGTGTACATAATTGTATTAAATACATTCTTAATGTAATTATCTTCAATACAAATTTATATACACAGATCTCAAAATGTTCTCAAACGCATTACAAAAACACACATAAAATTAAATGGAAAATGAAAATGCTTAGTATCCCCTCCATTCTACCGTATAAAACTATAGTACTCGTATTTATCGTGATCCTCGTTTTGTTATCGCTTACACACTGTAGAAGTCTCTGAGTGTTTATTAAAATGTGATAATTTTTTAATTAAACCCATTTATTAGTTTTAAATAAATACTAATGTATTCATAAATCATAAAACACTTCAAAAGTAGCATTTACAAATATGTTTTACAAATCACATAACTTGTGCTATGAGAACCCCATCATCAGTAGTTCGAATTCACAAATACATCCTAACAATAACTCTGCGATAAATATATATTACAATCTCAGTGCTCTAGTGGTTAGCACACTTGTTTCTAAATTAAAAGGTCACGCGTTAATACCTGGCCGAAGTCTGTCTGGCGCGGAAAAGTTTGAAAATAGGCCTTCCATGGAAAAGTACAATGGTAAGTGCTGTGCTATTGCAATCTGTGGCACGTTAAAAGTCTCCACCAGTGCTAGAACTGCTCCAGCTACGCAAAGTTGTAGTGAGTATGTACAATGAACCAAAATGACCTAAACGCAAAGAAATATCTGGATACCTCGCCTACTCAGAGCTAAACCAAATCCAGGCAATGAAAAAGTTACTTAATGAAATCGGTGAAGCTGTTAGGTTGTTACCTCGGTTTCTAGTTTAGTTAATTCATTTATTTAGCACTATCGGAATATCGAATTAGACACTAATGTAAAGTAGTAAGTTCAAAACATCACATTCAATTTAAAAGAGCTTCCTAAATGGGGCGACATTAATTAAAATGTCGTTAACAACTTCTCCATTTGCTTTTTGCAGTAATTAGTGTAAATGAGAGAGTATGCTCGCCAGTTCTGCGCTGTTTTAAAATGGAGTTAATTTTTTCTATTCTATACAAATTGGTAGTATCTGTCTGAAAGTAACCAAAGCAATAACTGGTGCGTGGAGTATAATGTTAAAATTCAAATCGCTCTGTTCAAAACGAAATCAACCATTCAGTCTCCGGCAGTTTTATTTTTCGTTTATCCAACAGAGAATGGGTGCCGTTGAAAACTGTATATTAATCTCTAAAAAAAATTAAAATACAAAATTTAAGCAATGCTGATTACGTCTATTCACAACGAACCCACAAACCAAGAATCCTGCTTTAAATTAGGGCTTTGCGTGATTCATTGCTTGGTAAAACCTTCACAGGCATGGAACATTCTTGACATACACATTATCTTCGGTGGGCTAAGCGCTGGAGCTCAAACGACAAAAACAACAGCCGAAATATTTCACAAAAAACACGTGAAAAGGCGGCATCCGGCAGAATATACGCGATTTTGGTGGAAAGTCGAAAGCTATCTAATTAGCCTTATATAATTGCTTAACTGGATTTTTATAGCAGCAGCTGCATATAAATCTCATCTTACCTTAATTGTACCAAGAATATTAAAAAATGCTGTGCTGTAAAAATATTAATTAGTTTTCCAACATCGGTTTTTTATATGTAATTTTTTGCTACAGATTTTAATTTTTATAAATATTATCTAATTTTAAGATTCGTATTCTAAAGTAATTTTTTGTTTGTAAACACGGAATTATTTTAAATGTATTCGGATATGCCGAGCATTTTATTACGTTCCTACTGAATGTATCAGCTAACCGCCTAGCAACTGTTTTCTTTTATAAAGCCTGTAAAGCTAATTTTCGGGTTTAATAGGAACTTTCTAAAAGAGGAAAGTAAAGACCCGGAAGGCAAATCACATGAAAATAATTTGTTCCAGATTATGCACCCCTAGGATACTTTTCAACGTACATTGTATTAATATTTCATTGCATTCGTGTATATTAGTAAAAACGAAAGTCGTGTTTGCATTTCGAATTAAGCAAAATATTTAAAATTTTTCTTAATTTCGAAAGTTAATTATCACATTAACAAATACAATGTTTACCATTTTTTGGTAAAAGTAGATAAGCTAGATTCTAGTACACATTAGAGTAAATGTTATTTATATTATTTATTAAATTTTCAATTTACCCTAAATAGTAATATAATGAAAATCAATTTTTACGATAAATGTGAACAACAATAAATAAGCTGACTAGAGATATCTTTTTTTTGTTTTGGTCTTCTTCTTTTGTGTAACACCACGTACCTATTATTTGTTGGTGCATCCTCTAATTCTTCTACCCATATTTTATTTTGGTTATTTTCTGAAAATTACTGTTTCTGTATTCTCTTAAGATGATTCTAAAACGCTTCAAATTAAACTAAAATTAGCGTTTCCTATTGCTATCATATTTACATTAATATGCAAATTTTTTATATACTCCTTTATTAATTAGTCGCCAACATACCCAAGATTGTGATTTGTAATTTTTCATCTTAGTACAGACCAATCTTCCTTGAGAACATCATATACATAATACCAAATTCAAGATGTATCTAATTTGTATAAAATTAGAACGATGCCAAGACTGTAACCAAATTATTTTGTCGTATAATATACTCATTGTCTTTTTCATTGGTTCCATTTCGCTTTCCTGCGTTCACGTAGACGGCTCTAAGCTCCGCGAAAGGACAGGGAAACAAATTTAATAGTTTGTCGATGTAAAAGATTACATTTAATTTGAATATCTATGTAAGTTAGGATTTTCTAAATTATCTATTTTATAGGGCTACATCTAATAGGTATTGCACTTTCTAAGTGACATCAATTGCTAACAATACAAGGCAATTTACTACATGGAAAATAACCACATCAACATACAGACAAAGGAACACAAAACAAAAAAGAAGAGAACAAAACGGACAACAAGGACAAACAGATCAAAATAGCGACATGGAATATCAAAACGCTGCTAAGGAAAGGCAAAATGGAAGAAACAGCTAAAACATTAGAATCGTATAACTTAGATATAACAATAATACAAGAAATAAGATGGGAAGGATCAAGAGAAATAGCAAAAGACAAATACACGTTCCTATACAGTGGTGAAGGGAAAAGAGGGAGCAATGGGACAGCATTCTATATCAAAGAAAAGCTAGTAAAAAATATAATTCAATTTACACCAGTGAACGGCAGGATAGCGTTATTAAGATTAAAAATGGAAAATATGTCCGTATCCATAATTAATATCTACGCACATACGAAAGTCGCAGAGCAAGACGAGAATGACAGATGCTATGAAAATTTTGGAAGATTGTGCGAGGGCCTGTCAAAATAAGACGAAATTATAATACTGGGAGACGCAAATGCCCAAATAGGTAAAGAGCCATACCTGAGCGAAGTAAGAGGGAACGGAGAAAGGACAATACACGAGGCAACAAACGACAATGGACACAGATTATGTCAGTTAGCAGGAGGCTACAACATGACTTTCTTATCTACAAAGTACGAACACCCCAAAAAACATAAAGCAACATGGAGACATCTGGCTGGCACAACAGAAAATCAAATTGACCACATACTAGCCGCGAAAGCGATACGTAACAAGACAACAGATACAAGATCGTACAGAGGCGCACAAGCTGAATCAGACCATTACCTAGTAATAACAAAGCTAAAGAACTTAGACATAAAGAAGCACTATAACATCAAAACGGAAGTAACAGAAGTAAACCTAGGAGCCATCGAGTGCGAGGAAAAGAGGGAAAATATCAAGACACATACACAAAAAACACACAAAATAATCTAACAAACACTACTGACATAGAGATAATATGGAGAGAAATGACACAAAGCGTACATGGAACGGCGGAAGAAGTGCTAGAAAGGAAGACAACAAAAAAGAAAACGAAAGACTGGTACGACGAAGACTGTGAAAAAGCAAGAAAACTAAAGAATGAGGCAACAATTAAATGGATCGACACAAGAAGTGAACAAGACAGAAGAGGATACGAAATAAAAAGAAATAACGCAAACATATTATATAGAAGGAAAAAGAACGACTGGCTAAATAACAAACTCGAGGAAATAGAACAAGACAGTAATAATCATAACATAAAACAGTTCTACAGGAAAATAAAGAACCAAACAAATAAACCCAGAACCAGAACAAGGGGACTAAAAAACAACGAAAGCCAAATATAACACGAATCCTATAAAATTGGAAAAATCTAGAAAGACTACTAAAAAAACTATTCAATGCAGAACCAGATGATACGGAACAACCAGAAGAGGGCAGCACAATAGCGCAAGAACAAGAAGACGGATACCCATCAAAAAAGGAAGTCCAAGAAGTAATAAGAAATCTGAAAAGTGGAAAATCCCCGGGGAGGACGGAATCGAGTCAGAACTTCTGAAATATGGAGGCCAGCAACT
>JABXWE010058414.1:0-13036 GCA_014611495.1 Limonius californicus
AAAAAAAAAAAAAAAAACTGCTACCATTGTTTTAATTTCAGGATTTAGGATAGCAAACAAAATAATCTATTTAAAGGATGCTAAACCAACTTACTAATTCAAATAAATGTATTTTTTACACCGACAAACCATCATATTGCTTCCCCTGTCCCTCCCAGAGATACCTACCTGAATGCTGATAAACGAACCGGAGCCAATCTAATAGGCAATATGTTTAGTGTACGAGCAAATAATTTAGATACAGAGTCTTACCATTGTTTTGATTTTAAGAAAATTAGATTAATCTTGACATTGGAGTTGTACGGATTAGCTCCTTAGGATAGTAATTTGCAATAAGTGGAACAAGTTTCACTAAATCAAGTCTACATACAGAGTGGTGAATTTTTCGATGCTCATCATTCGTTTCTCGGAAACGGTAAGAAATACGAGGTCGGTTAAATTAGAGAAAAAGTGTGGCGATTGAAAATCTGAGTAAATCCTGGATATTTTGATTTGTTCTTGATTTATCACGAAAAAACTAAAAATTGTGTTTTTCGAAATAAATTATTATCTTCCCTACCATTGACACTATTTCAATCAAACTTGGTAACTTTATGTTTTTGGCCACTGTAAGTTGAATGGCGTTGACACGGACTAGGCCTTCAAGGTTTGAAGATGCGATAGCCAACCTTTTTATTTCTTATGGCCGCTATATTGACATATCACACCGTTAGATAAACAAAAAATTTGCTTTCCAAATTGGTAATCAACATAACCTTTTTCTTCCAAAAAAGGCATTTTCGATTTTGAAGCGAAGATGACCGATATTTTCGTCGGCTATGCATACACGGCGTCTTTTACATTGCCCCATAGGTGTTAAACCCGGCGATCGCGGAGGCCAACGAGCAGGGCCAAACGTACCAAGCCATGCATTTTAAAAACGTGCATCTAAATAATCCCGAACAGAGAACTAGCTACGTCTCGCTGGTACCACTCGATAAAAAATGGACCCTGAACCGCATAATGTAAAAGGCCGCCTTATATGATCAAAGAATATTGGTCTTGTGGCCTAGTCTATCTCTGTTGCATAGCCATGAAGATTTTTCCTGTTTTTACAGTTTTAGTATTAAACTATATTTTTCACTTTATTTCAACCTTGGATGTGTGGATGTGCCTACTGGTTCAAAAAATTGCATGTTGAAAAATCGCATGTCGTTTGCTACGGTGAGTATAGAAAAGGCTTATTTTGAGTAAGTGTAGTAGCTCTTTACAGAGAAAATTTGATGCTAATATAGCAATCAATAAAAATAAACCCAATCCAGTCATACATATGTTTTTTAAATAGGGCTATCGGCTTATTATATGCTTTTAATTTTTTTAACAGTCTGGATAACCCGCTCAACACTGTATAGTGTTATACAAGGTTTGGTTCTTACATTGTTCTTGTTTTAATTGGAAGACATATCATAGAAGGAACGTGTTTTCTCGAAACTGAGTCATACACTTCACTCACTCACTGTTGTTGTATAAGGTTTCTATTCTTGTGCTAACTTCCTTCGGAGGCGCCTATGAATATTCTTGCTCCCGTGTTAACCACATGCGCAAAATTTTGTTTTGAAACACCATAATATCACAGAATTTTGTATGCATTATTCTATGTTTCTGTATTATTTCCTTACATGTCCATAAGCCAGCCACAGGCGTCTATATCTGCGTAAAACAGACAGGCAAAAATCACAGCCAGTTTATGTTAAATTGGTGGCCTTTACATTGTATTGGTTAAAATCTCGGTTTAATAAAATTAAAAGTTACGATTATCAATTAATCAATACAGAGTTATTTCTTTTTTTAAACCAGCTGCTAGCCTTTACGGTGGGCACTGGGCTTTTTGGGGACGAGCCCTAACAGGGCGGACTGCACAATGGGCCTCTGGCCTGAGTGCTGTGGGTGATAAACCTGCACCTCTTCAATACGATACAATACAATACCATTGAGTAAGAAATAATTAATTAATTTCTTACTCAATGACAATACTTCTTCTTCTAGCACTTTGTCTCTTACGAGACGTAGAGATCTTCTTTCGTATGGCCGTGTTGCGCATTTTAAACATAGAAAACCTACAACTTAACGTGGTCTCCGAACCACGGGAAGTATCACCACTTTTACTTCAATGAAGATTATTATGTAGAAAACTTCGCTGGTTTAACATTGCTATGCGGGAAGAACAGCCGGTACAAGTCCTATGTTCAGGTACCGGGATTTGACCCCCAGACCTTCAGCTTGGAAATCTAACGCACTGACTCCTAATCCACGACCGCTTCTACAGAGCTTCATATAATACTAATTTGCAAATCCGAACATACTGTGAAAATTCATTTCGTTGAGTTTACTTTCCTCCATGTTTATAAGATAAGCTACCTATCCTCTTATAAATATAAAGTATTGTAAACGAACTCAGTTTAAGTCGATTTCAGGTTATGTTTTAGCTACCAATATTAATAAACAATAGCGTTCTAGGTTGAGATATTTTGTATGTACTTTGTGAACTAGTTTAGTTTCAAATTAAAGAAATAAATTCGGAATAGAAAACGCCAGTCAACTGGTATTCTTATGTTAATGTTTAAGCAAACAATCCCTTTCATTTAGATAATACATAGTTCTATGCTTTTCTGAAACCACACTCTTAATCCGTCAACAGTCAACAATTGTTTAAATGGAAATTACAAATTTCTCATCCTGTTTACGTAAATGATGTTAAAACAACCTGGATTGTTATTTCAACTTGTAAGGTACACTTTCCTCCCCTGAATGGGATATATTTTTATAATGTTTTTTTTTTTGCTTTCAATTTAGCAAATTGCACTCCAAAATATTGTTGTGCCAGAACCTGCGCTGAGATTACAAATATGAAAAACAAGACACACTCAATTGTGATCGTCAAATAAAAGAGATAAGATGATCGTGAACTAGAGGTTCGCGCATTAGATTTCTACGCGAAGGTCTGGGGTTCAATTTCCAGTACCGGAACATCTGATTTGTAATGGCCGTTCTCCTTCGCAAGACAATGGCAGGCCAGCGAGGTATCCTGCCTAGTAAATCTTCTCTAGGGTAGAAGTGTTTACACTTCTCGTGGTTCGGAGCTCACGTTATATTGTAGGTCCTCTATATTTGCCCCATTTTGAAACTACAACAGAGTCATAGAGGGAGGAGGGAGGAGAGAAGGTCGCTTCGCCTTATAAGAACAAATAAAGTAAGTAATATAAAGTATAAGCTTAAAAATAGATTACTATACAAATATCGTGCTGGTTTGTTAAACAATTTACAATTTTGTGTTTTGATATGGTATATGTTATTAAATTCCTCTCTAAAAATTGTACAAATATTTAGCATCTATTAACTTTTTCTATTGCGAAAACAAAATTTTATTTACGCTGAAAATTGCTGGAATTTTATTTTATATCTCGGCAAAAATTGTTCTTTTATGGACGTAAAATAATACCGTTGTACCTAGAAAATTAGTTGTAACAATAACTACGTCAGTCCTAATCCACTTAACCCACCAAAGGATTAATCGTCCTTGTCAACAACCAATCACATGTATAAAAACAGCACTACTGCTATTCAACAAGCGTAGACAAAGAGAATTGTAACACACATTTATTCACATTGATTTATGATCGTTAAAATTTGCCGTTTAAATTGTGAGATATATGTTATAATTTTTATTCTCGCTTTTGTATACAATTTGAACCTCATCTAACGGAAAGGTTATTTATGGTTTGATTTTGTTTAGCAAGAGCAAGCTAAAATCTTATCTACAGCACAAAAATGATGTCTGTTTAACTAAAACATACCTTAATCAACTGTCAACCGTGGAGCCTTTACAAGTAACATATTATCATGGTTTTGCTGTGATAACCTTGGGTTAATGGTTAAGCTGTGCTGGATAAATTAGGGTAATTATTGGGTTAAGTACCACTCGCGAATATGCAAATCTAAGTTTCTTGAAAAATCGAGATCATTACTTATATTTCTGGTGAGCATTATATTCTTTATTTTTACAATTTGCAATATTTATTCATAACTACATGTGTTCTTGAAGTAATTACAGCGAATCCAGATAACACAGAGCGAATCTTTGATTCATTCCAAAGAGAAATTGGGCATGACAATTTAGGGAGAAACGTGGGAAAATAGAATGAAACTGTGCAGACTGACATAAATTCCGATTGTCATTTGCGATTCCGTTTTTTACGGGCGTTCTTTTGTGTTATTTGTTTTACCAATATCGAGGTGTCGTTTGATTGACGGCCGTGTTGAAAAAATAATCTATAGAAGGTCGAAATGATACCCTTAAATGTCACTCACTCGATTGTGTCAGAATGAAAGTGCAACACATGGGCAATCCGATAGATGCTTTTAAGCTTTGCACCTCATTGGATACATTTGTGTGTTTTATGAGAGGTTGTCTGTCATTCGGTTATCTGTCAACAAAATCGGAAGTAATTTTTCACTAAAAATCCAATAAACCACGCTCTCGGAATTGTTTGTACTACAATGGTAGCAAGTAGGTACTTAATCACTATATAAAACGAAGCAGTAATTTGGCTTGTAATGAAGTACAGTTAGAAGAAAAATGATTCAGAATTACAAAAATTATGCAGTTTGCCAGTTTTCCTAGTTCCATCTTCGAAATAAGCGAAACCAGGTATGAATCATGGATTCGATTAAGTCTCTTCTTGTCGGTTTTTTTTTAGATATGATAATTGGTATTCTTTGTCACAAGTTTTGTAATAGTTTAGTGCTGCGGATTGCTTCTGTTGTATGACAAGGAGCATCGTCGTCCTGGAAAATTGAGGTATATTCTGGCCATCATTCCAAAATCAACATTGTAGTCGATCCACTTCTCGAATAGTATATATATTTCTTTACTCTCCGCAGCTCTGAATAGCGTGTTTATATTCATTCCCGTCTATGTTCTGATGTTCCTCAGTCATTACATCTTCCTTCTTCTTCCACGTCTTCCTTCAAATTTCCCTTTCATTAATACTTGTGCTAGATTGTATTTATTATTTCTCAATATGTGACGCAGATATGCTGTTTTTCTTCTTTTGATGACTCTAATCAACTCTCTTTGTTTTCCCATTATTTTTAGTACTTTATGTTGCTTGTATGTGTTCTCTAAGAGATTTTCAGTAACCAGCCTCCTATATAGACACATTTCAAAAGCTTTAATTTGTTTATGGTATTTTATTGTAGTGTCCAGGACTCTACTCCATACGCAACAGTGACCATACGTAGCATTTCATCTTCGTATCTGAATGTTTAGGTCTTCCACAGCATGGTTTTCATTCGTAGAAACTCGCTTCTGGCAATTTCCATTCTAGCCTAAATATCTGTATCAGGATTTAGGTTTGCATTTAGCCAACATCCGTGGTATTTGTAGATTTGTAGATCTTCAGCTTTGTCTGCTAGTATGACTGTGTCATCTGCATATCTTATACTGTTTATTATTTCACTGTTAACCTTAATGCCTTCCTCTGTGTCATCTAACGCTTGTTGAAAGATAAATTCGGAGTAAACATTAAACACTATCGGGGACCGAATGCCTCCCTGTCTTACCCCTTTTTTATGTCTATTTTTTCTGTCATGAGATTTTCTTTGCGTCATTAACGGTAAAACGTCATTTGTTATCCAGCTCTTCTTTTTCATCATCATATAATATCTTATACTGCTCTTTTTGATGTCTATTATTATCTTTTTAAATTATTCCATGTGTTATAAACATTTTCAGATTGCTCAGATATGTTTGCTATCGTTTGGTTAAACTGTTTTTGTATTTTTTTTGAATTCGTTATCTTCTAATTTTTTTATGTCTATTTTCTTGGTGGGGATTATATTTTCCATATATTTTAATTTTACTCTAATTTTGGCGACCAGTGGATTATGATCTGATCCTATGTAAGCGCCGGGATATTTAACAGCTTTAGTTGTATGCCAAGAAGCATAGTCGTCCTGGAAAATAGATTTTTCTTGGCCAAATGTAACATCTTATCCTGTAGTACTTCGAGATATTTTGTAACGTTCATGATTCCAAAGTGAACTTGTAGTCAACCCACTTCTTGAATAGATATACAATCCTGTACTTTTTCCGCAAGAGTTGTATTGGTTTAGTTCTAGGGATTGCGATGGCCAGTCCCTCTTGTCGATATTATTGCCCATCTACCAGTATTTAAAGACTTTGCTTGTGTGACAAGGAGCATCGTTGTCGTGGAAAATAGACGTTTCTTCTCCAAATATAACATTGTACCGTGCAGTACTTCGAAGTATTTTCTGACGTTCATGATTCCGAAGTCGACTTATAGTCGACCCACTTCTGGAATAGACACGCAATCCCGTCCTTTTTCCGTTTTGTATTGGTTTAGTTCTAGCGATTGCGATAACCAGTCTGTCTTGTCGATATTATTGATCTTCTACCAGAATTTAATGACTTTTGTTGTATGATAAGGAGCATAGTCGTCCTGAAAAAGAGACTTTTCTTCGTCAATTGGGTCTTGCCAACTAGGTAGAATCTTATCCTGCAATACTTCCAGGTATTTTGTGACATTCAGCATTACAAAGTTTTCTTGTAAAAAACACAGTTCTTGAAAAGACATACAATCCCGTACTTTTTCCACAAGTTTTGTATTGGTTGAGTTCTAGCGATTGCGATAACCAGTGTGTCTTGTCGATATTATTGATCTTCTGCCAGAATTTAATGACTTTTTTGTATGATAAGGAGCATAGTCGTCCTGGAAAATAGACTTTTCTTCGTCAAATGGGTCTTTCCCACTAGGTACATTCTTATTCTGCAATACTTCGAGGTATTTTGTGACATTCACCATTTCAAAGTTTCCTTGTACTCAATCCACTTCTTGAAAAGACATAAAATACCGTACGTTTTCCACAAGTTTTGTATTGATTTAGCTCTGAAAATTGCGATGGCCAATCCATCTTGTCGATGTAATTGGTCATCAACCAGTGTTAAACGACTTTTATTGTATGGCAAAGAGCATAGTTGTCCTGGAAAAGAGACTTTTCTTCGTCAATTAGGTCTTTCCCACTAGGTAGATTCTTATACTGCAATTCTTCGAGGTATTTTGTGACATTCACCATTTCAAAGTTTCTTGCAGTCAACCCACTTCTTGAACAGACATAAAATCCCGTACGTTTTTTACAAGTTTTGTATTGGTTTAGCTCTGAAAATTGCAATGGCAGTGTTAAACGACTTTTGTTGTATGACAAGGAACATAGTCGTCCTGGAAAATGGACTTTTCTTCGTCAATTGGGCCTTTCCCACTAGGTAGAATCTTATCCTGCAATACTTCGAGGTATTTTGTGACATTCACCATTTCATAGTTTTCTTGTAAATAACCCACTTCTTGAACAGACATACAATCCCTACTTTTTCCACAAGTTTTGTATTGGTTTAGCTCTGAAGATTGCGATGACCAGTCGATTTTGTCGATGTGATTGGTCGTCAACCAGTGTTAAACGACTTTTGTTACATCGGGGAGCATCGTTGTCCTGGAAAATAGACTTTTCTTCGCTAAATGGGTTTTCCTACTAGGTAGCGCTTTATCCTGCAGTATTTCGAAGTATTTTGTGACGCTCATTATTCCAAAATTGACTTGTAGTCGATCCACTTCTTGAACATGCAATCCCGTATCTTAATAGCAGTTGATTGCTTAATTATTTGAAGTACATACACATTTCGGCAAACATTCTTCTCCTACCTCCTGTATGCCTTGCCAGCATGATTATAGATGTGTAAAGTTGATTCATCACTAAATAGCACCTTCTGCCACTGATCTGTGATTCATTTCCAATATTCCTATACCCATAGTAAACGATGGCGTCTTTGCTCCTCAGAAACCAGTGGTTTTTTCCGAAATCTACGTTCTACAAGTCGCTCAACTTACCTCTTTCTCTGAATTTAGATTTCATTTAATTTCCATTAGATAATATTTGCATTAGTTTGTATTTTTTAGACAGTGTTGTCAATTGCACCATAATTTATGGTGATTTTATATTAGGTTGTAGTGAAATACCCATACGATGTAGAACGCCTGAATAATATGGGAAAGAGGTAGATTTGTACTATATTTTTAAAGTGATGCAATACTTTTTAGTTTAATTTCAGTTCTTTATTACTATTTTCAGGCAAACGTTGCGATGAAAATTAAAACCGACTAAACTTTGTCAATTAAGTTAATTCCCATAAGAAATTAAACTAATACCGGCGGTGTGGTGGCGATAATTTGATTTGTCGTATGTGATGAACGTGTGAATTCGCGATAGTGACGGACCATCGGGAATACATGTAGCTTCTGCCGCAACATGAACAGCCATCAGCCGGTGGAGATGAAGTCGAGCCAGGCTTTAGCGAAATGAAAACCATTAATGCATAATGAGGGGGCCATAAAATAATTACTCGTATGCAATAAATCAGACTCAATTCGCAGCCGAAATCCGGAATACATATTCGCGTATCTCGGAGGGTTACGTGTTTACGCGTCTCCTCGTCACACCGAATTCCGCCATTCTGTCATGGAACAGAGTGCCTACTATTCATGTAAATAGCTAAAAGCTAGGAAACTAATAGGCGTTAAATTAACTTTGCGAGACGTCGGGTATGAAACGTAACATACACTTTATAATCAGAATTATAATAGGGGCTCCCCCTTATGCGTACACACAACATACGTGCAAATCCGCGATCGCTTCTGCCTCACACGAAAATAGAGCACCTTTGAATACATAAAGCGAGGATTTGCCGCAACTTTCTTCATTGTGAAGATTAATTCCCGAGTAATGTTAATGTATAACTTCGCGCCAGCTCGTTTTCAATTAAAATTAACCCATACCGCTGACAGGGATTACAAGCGGAATACATTCCCGCGGTGATTTATTTGAAGGGGGACATATTCATAAGAAGACGAAAAAGTTTCGGTCCGGCCATATCCATCATTTCCAGTTCATTAGCGAAAATTTAGACTGTGTTTTTCAAAGTAATAAATTTAAGCGGTTGGATTGTGCTATCTAGACGCAGTAGCACTACATGGTTTTCCGAAAGTTGTCAAATAAACGGAGAAATGATTTTGCCAGTGTTACTAAAACGTCGAAAATCCGCAGATTTTTATTATTTTTTTATTTTGCCATGAGAACCCGTGAGCAACACGCCACGCTGTTTGCTAACTTCTTTTAAAAGACAATCATGTTAAATATCAATTTATCACTGTTAGAAGCTGACTTACTTGATATTCGTAGAAGCAGTACAACGTTTCGTTCTCTCGAGTCGCTTTTCACCATTATAGCAGAATCCTCTGTATATATTGTATTTCACATTCCCCGATGTGCATGTACATGCAGGTATTAATCGCATACTTTGGGGAGTTATGAATAATCAAGTTTCCAAGTCAGTTTATAACAGCATTTTGGCAACGGAAATTTAATTTATAACGAAACATTGTATTATTTCTTCATAGATATAATTATACTCAATAGTAACATTTCTGAAACGGCAACGCGATTACATAAAAGAGGTTTAGTCTGCCCGCAGCGTAGATGGTTAGACAGTACCCACTTTATGCCAAAACAATTTTTTTTATTGCTTCGATAATATCATGATTTTTGGGACTAACTAGAAACAAAAAACGTTAATGTATGAATTTTACAAGTTTAAACTTGGAAGTTTTAAGAAAAAAAGGTGTTCTTTTAAAAGAACGATGGCTAAATGCACTATCATCTGCTTGATGGAACTTTATTTAACAGATTACATTGAATATGCCTAAGGTAATAATTTTTCTTACAGTACGATATTTAACAAAACAGTATTTTGGATGTAGGGTAATGGCACATTTCTGACAAAAAAGTTGATATTTTTATGACAGACATTGCATCGTGTCTGTTTGTTTTGGTAATCAACTAAGTGATCTAGTCTGTCATATCTAGAAGTTTCATGGAGATTTGCAGATTGACGGCTAGGACCTCTGTTTGAGGTTTTTTTTGCAAGTTTCCAATATGGATGTAGCTACTAATTGCCTAAATCTTAAGTGATCTTTTTTACCACCTCCTATCTTGTATATCTGCCATGCATTTTGTAGGGTCACATCCAATCGATGGCAAATGAGTGGAAAATACCACTTTTTCCCTCTTATCTGCTTTCTGTACAGACTCATGTTTGGTCGGCCCTATCCACCCCACCCATATTCTCATTATATTTTTTGAGCACTTGTGGTTGTGGTACGTAGATAGATTTTTTTCTTTTGGAGATTTTTTTACGAGGTTGAGAAGGTATTATTTCATTTATACGCTTCTTCTTTACAACTGGACTCACAATAACTCCTGAACCAAAAGTTGATAGTGGCAAATCGTCATCACTGTCGAATATCTGGTTCAGCATCAACTATACTAGAAACTTCAAATTTCGCACGTAGCTGACTACATGGTAGATTATTTGTTGCAACATTTTCGTCGTCCCAAGAGTCTTCGTCCGTATTTTCCTTGTTTGCATTGTCGGAACGAAATAATACTATTTCATTGGGTGTTTCATGTTCCAAATCTATATCCTCAACTTCTTCCAATAATTCGTGCAGTTAAGAGGTCTTTTCCAATAACTGAAGAAAGAAATTGATTGGTAGTTGATTTTGCCACTGTTCTTTCAAAACAACGCCTCACTTTTTACCTTCAAAACTTTTTTGACGTAAACTATTATATTATTATATTATATAGTACACACCATACTTACACCCATTTTTGATGTTTTCTAAAATATTTTCTAGAAATACCTGAAACATTTTGATTTGAACTTACCTGCAGTTATCCATGTTAGGTCACACAAAATGTTCTCACGAAAGAGTAAAGCTTTTATCTAGAAATTCAGCCACAACCACATAAACCATATGTTCAACAACAAAAAAATGTATTGCTTAACGAAAGACTTATGGTGTTATCTATGATCTAAATAGCTTAAAGATGATAATAGAGATTTATATAACTTGTCTTTTAAAAGAACGGTGGCATAATCTGGGTTTAGAAAAAGGCTGGCAAAGGATGATATCAGACTACACAGACAGAGTGGAATGGAAACGACACACGGAAGCCTCTGTCCAGGAGTGGACTGAAAGGGGTTGGGGAAAAAGAAGAAGAAGTAACAACCAAAGTATCATTAACGGTTGTAGATTCTGTTAATTGTCAGAAAACAGTATTGTTTGAAGTTTTCTCTACTTTTCTGTCGGTCAAGACTCAGATTAACTTACCCTAAGGTGAATGTTAATGGTAGTGTTGTAAAAGGTGTACCAAACTACTTATTATGTCGATAGATAGGTAGCTCTAAGTAAGTAAAATATTATATTGTTTACCGATGGTACTATAGCTACAAATTGATTACAAATTTATAACAAAGTTATTAAAACATTAAATACTAGTATTCTTATAATGATAATATTAATTTTATAAACATCGTTACAAATAAAGCTTTTCAGTTAATTTTAAAATAAATAACCATTAGGTAATCTCAGATTTTTTACATGTAGGAGGTGATGCATATTTTTTATATTTATTAATTAAATAATCAGAAAATCTATCGGGAACGCAGGCTTAACTTCCGAAATAGACTATATTTTACGTAGGGAAGTGTTATGTCTTATTAAACTTAAAAAATCCGTATTTTCCGGTTTTAAGCAATTAGTGTAGTAATGACAATCCGACAGAGAATGGATTGAAAGTCCAAAATATAAATCCCATAGCGGATGTCTTCGTTTGAGCACACTTACTTTTTCCTTAAATTTCCATTATCCAAAACGTGGTGATTACAATGAGTAAAACATTTTATTGAGTTGCTAGCTAATAACGTAAATATAAAAGTTGGGAACAGAATTACCTTCTATTTTCAACTTTCCCAAGATTTCCGGTCTTATTCGATGCATTAAACTCTAAAAACGCAGATTTTTTGTTTTTTCCAATCGTATGTGTTTATCGGCATTAACTAGTAGTTCAAACAGAAAAACATGTATGTACTTGAAGTTGAAAAATTGATTTTCGAAGTTGCCGAAGAAAACTCCAATAAAGTAAGACTTGCTTTGTTGAATGGCATCATTTATTTCAATTTTACGAAGTTAATATGTACTTAGATTTATCGCGTTTCTTAGAATTTCTTGGAAGATTTGGGTCATTAGTTTATGTAGCATAGAGACATTACTTGTCTCTTGTATCTAGTTATGTTAGGGTTAGTCCATTTTTCTGCGGCGTAGTTTCGGTTTTGGCAGCTGCTGTGTGTCACTGAATCTCATATACCAATACAGAAGAACATTTTATTAGTAGAGAAGGTTCCTTAATTCTGTGACAAATTATCGAAGTTGTTCTGAAAACTTCCCGAGGAATTACGAAAATAATTAGGAATTTATAATAATTATAGAATATTTTGTGAGCTTTAATACAGCATTTTTAAATTATTCATTAATATCTGGGTAATTTTTCAAGAAATATTTTACAGCAGTATATTATTACGAGATAATGCTTTCCTGTTTATGTATCATGCGTCAATTTGAGATCATAATTAATCCAAAATTGTTGGGTTATGCCATTTTTCTTCGACGTAGTTTCGGTTTTGGCAGGTGCTGTATGTCCCTGATTCATATACAGAAAAAAGTTTTATTAATCGAAACAATTTGCTGATTCTGTAACAAATTATCGAACTTGTTCTGAAAACAGATTTGAAATTCAACTTCTCGAGAAATGACGAAAATAATTAGGAATTTATAATAATAATAGAATATTTGGTGAGTTTTAATATACCCATACCTATATATATATATATATATATATGTACATAAGATCGCAAGATTGACCACCTATTTTACGTGTAGGCTGCTGATTGACTACCAACTGGAACATTGACTACTTAGAGCATGAAGATTGACGACTTGTGCTGCGGATTATTTACGAACTACATCGTGATTTCTGAGCCACCGCATTTTCGACCAGTAGATGGCAATTCTTTACCATTTATGAACAA
>JABXWE010058416.1:0-10688 GCA_014611495.1 Limonius californicus
TTGAGACGCGGTTGTTCCACTCTTCTTTTCTTCTCTTCGCTTATTCGGTCAAGGCTTCTTCTTCCCTAGGGTAGTGCCCTATGCTAGTCATACTAGTCGTGTTGCTGACATTCTTGAGACGTGGTTGTTCCACTCTTCTGTTCTTCTCTTCACCCATTCTCCTATTTCTTGAATCCCACATTGCCTTCTTATGTCTTCATTCCTTATTCTATCAAGCTTACTTTTTCCCAAAATCTTTCGTATTGTGTGCATCTCTGTCATTTCTTACTAGTCGTGTTGCTGACATTCTTGATACGTGGCTGTTCCACTCTTCTTTGCGCCCATTCGACCAAGGCTTCTTCGTCCCTGGGGGAAGTGTCCCGTGCCAATCTTACTAGTCGTGTTGCTGACATTCTTGAGACGTGGTTGTTCCACTCTTCTCTTCTCTTCACCCATGCTCCTATTTCTTGAATCTCACATTGTCTTCGTGTGTGTTTTTTGCTTATTCTATCATGCTTACTTTTTCCCACAATCTTTCGTAATATGTGCTGTCTCTGTCGCTTCCATCAGTTGTTTGTTTTTTGCTGTGTCTGCTCGCGTTTCCGCTGCATAGATCATCACAGGGCGTACGACGCTCTTGTAGAAACGTTCTTTAGGTTCTATTTTCAAATATTTCTTGCGCCATATAGTGTCGTTTAGGCACCCAGACAGTCTAAATGGTTTATTTTCTTGCTCTTTAACTTCCATTGCTAAGGTTTTGTTGCTTGTTATTTGTACACCAAATTACATGAATTCCGTTACTTGTTAAATTAGACTTCCTTGTATTTCCAATCTTCATCGTATTAGCTCTTTAGTAATTGTTAAGGATTTCGTTTTATTTGTTGGTATTTTTAGACCAAGGTTCGCAGCGCTTTGTGAGAACTGAAGTAGTAGTCTCTGTAGTTTATTTTCACTATCAGCAAAGAGTGCTGCGTCGTCAGCGTAACATATTTTATTACATTTTTTATTTTCGATTTTATATCTTTCTTTTTCTTTCGTATCCTTTATTGTTTTGTTCATTATGACATTAAACAACAGTAGACTGAGTGAATCTCCCGCTCTCCTTTTCTGACAGGTATTTTCTGAGATATATTTTCCCCAATCTTAATTTTTGTGTAATTATTCGTATATATATATATATATATATATATAATGCTGTGATTGGCTTCTAGGAATTATTCCGCGTAGCAACTTCTTGGTCCTGGAACGGACGGACGGTGGTTGTCTTGACGAGGTTTCGGCAAAATCACATTTGCCATCCTCAAATCTTGTCGGATAACTTTCTATTATCTACCTATGGTAATATTTACACACAAACGTAAGGTACTGCTGAAATACTTCTGGTACTACTAGTTCCAATTATTAGTGCAGTACAAATCTAATACAATAATACAGTAATACAATTGAACACCACTCAGCCACCCTTAATATCACAGTAAAGTTAGTTTAACTTTAATTTCGGCTACTGTTGCAGTACTACCTAATTACCGTAAATATCGAATCTGTCATACTTTTGTTAAAGTAAATAATTTAACTAATAGTTTGATAATGGATAATATTACAAAGAATAAATGCTTGTAAAACGACACATACTTCTTCAAAAAATGTATATTTTATGGTACCATTCTATGCTAGCCTGAGGACATTCAAAATTTTTAAACTAAATTCGGATGTTAGGTTAGTTAGTAAGTAGATAGTAACCAAAGTAATGCCAATACAACATAAAATAATCTTAAGAAAATAATGGCTAAAATCAACAGGATAGGACTTAAGGGGAATTGCAAGTTGGTTCTCGATGGCTACGCATTGCTATCGAAATGCTTGCTAAGTAGTATTTATTTAACCCGAAATTACTACTAAAGTACTACAACATGAATTGCTCCTGAAGTACCATCTTAATGAAGTTTGAAACCAAACAACCAGGGATGAAAGTAAGCTGCAACCCTCCGGAACGCAGTTGCCGTAAAATATTTGGAGACGGAACTCAGTTCCGGTGTAAAATCATCAGGCAACAAAGAAACACTCGTTAACAACCTGCAAAGGAAAATTAACACCATGATTTCTCACTAAAATCTGTGCTCCTCATGCTCCCGCGCCCAACGATGGATAGCGGGCGGCAAGAGTTAGAAGCACGGTCAGCACTCGTGTACGTTACAAGCTTGTCGTCTTTTATTTTCGTTAAACTCTCAACTACGTGCAAGATTTTATTCTTGCTTCCGCCCCTGTACACAATTTACCTTAATTAGCATTTAACTACTAATGTTGATTTCACGCTAATCTAATCTAGTGTGTATATTTACAGCCTGAATTAACAAAGTAATACTGAAGTACTGCCATGTTCACTTAAAATTCACATTAACAAGTAGATTTTATAAATATTGCTTACAAAAAGTTACTATTCTCGATGTAGTACATGTTTTAAAATGGCACTTTTTGCAGTACTTACTCATAAAATAAAAATAGAAATTGTAAGTACTTGAACTATTTTTCACAAGAAATAGTACAGAGATGAACTGGTTGACAACAAAATCGTGTGCAATACCCAGGCGTGAAAGTAAGCTGAACTCTGGAACACCATTCTGGTGAAACATTTGCAAACGGAATTCAGTTTCGGTTTAAAATCATCAGGCAACAAACAAAATAGGTATTGGTTTGTATTTCATAAACAATCATGAAAGCTAAATGATTTCTCACTGAAGTCTATACTTCTTATATACCCGTTCGACGATGGATAGCGGGCGGGGGCAGGTAGAAGCACGGTCCACACTCAAGCTTGTTGTGTTTTGTTTCTCCAATTTAGGTACGGCAAGACATTTTTTCTACTTTTACTCCTAACAATACACAATATTTTGTAAATTAGTTGCGAAAGGACGTACCATGGACATTTCAATCCAGAACATAATCTCAAACTTGTTTTATGTGGTCACCATAGCCAATAATATGACAGAATAAAGCAGGCACTTAGTGAGCTAAAATTAGCCTGCAGTAGCGAGTATGTCAAATTTCAAGAAATACCTTTAGCGTTGAGGCGAATTCACTTAAACCGATTTAAACAAGAAACCTGCATAATTGAGACCTCTTCCTTTGTAAAACCCAGTAGCGAATTAACTGTCACTTGAATACATTCCTGAGTAGTTCTAGATGTAGTACCAAGTCTAAGTCATTCTTAATGGGACATTCATGTTACCTATCTAAAGCTCCATAAATAGAGATAGCATGTGTTATGCAAGACATTATAAAGCGGGTTATTTACATAATCCTCTTTTTCAACTTTAAATAGGAAGCTTGAAGTCAATGCGCTGCCAACGAGAACCATACAGGACGCTTTCAGCGAATTCATCCTTTGCCATTCTTTGTCATGCAGTTCCATTGCATTTCTGTCGTAGTAGGATTTGTGTTGAAGCTAAATCGAGAGGAAGTGTTCAAAATCGCATCTTCCTATACGATTCGTAAAGTTCGAACTCTTTTGGGACGACTTTTTTCCTGGTATGGATGGAGCAACGACCATTTTGTTTAGTCTTAATAGTAATTCTTTGTGTTAAGAAGTTACATCATTCAGCCATAGCAGGCATTCCACAATTTTAATATCTTTAACACCTAAAGGAAATATTTTCGGGGGCACAAATACTTAATTAAAAAATTCTGAGAACACGAGACTTGCACCTTTGCTTGCTAATTTTGTGGCACCGGTAGGGGCTCAAATCCGCGCCGAAATTTCGAGCATGTTTCATGAATTCTTCAGTTGGCGCTCTCTGTTATTAAATTTCCCTACAATTTTCTCCGCTTAATAGGGGCGGCCTCTGGATTGGCCGCCGAACGAGCTCTTTTCATGGAAAATTAACAACCATTTCAGGCTAATCCAGACCGCATAATACATCGTTGTGATGTTTATCTTGTACGTGAAGGTATACAGGAAGGCATGTCTGTATTAATTGCATACACGTGCATAATACCGCTGATGAAATCAACTCGGTATTCATGTTAATTCTCGGACAAAGCTGCTGCCCAATTGCATTATGAGACGATTTACAATGCAAGAGGGTCGCCATCACAATCCTGGAACATGTGTACTTTAATAACAAGCACCGATTCTCTTAACTGATTACGAATCACTTCCAGGTGCACGCTTGAGCTTCGCATTCAGGCTGCATGAACGCCTGAAAGGCTTTTGAATTCGGTATTTGCTCGAATACTCGAGATTCGTTTTTCCCCTGCCAGCGAATCCTTTAAGTTCGAATGGAGGACGAGGTTTGCGAAATAAATAAAATAATCTCCAATTGATTGCGTCATTTCGCTCAGCAAACTTCCCGGTCTTAGTCTCGCGTATGATAAGACATTTGGCACAACGTTGACGTTTCGGCGAAATATGTAGCCGTTTTCAGGGAGAGCGCGCGATTAAAATCTCCACTCTCAGCGCGAGAGGCAAGAAGTGGCAATAAATTCGTCTTGTGTGCGTTTTTAGTAGCAAACTAAACAGGGCTTAGATGTATTACGCTCAGCTGTAAATCTGTCGCTTTGAAGACAATTAGGAGCGTCCAGGCGGTCGCTCCAGAAAAAGGAAAGCGGAAAATCCATTATTAACGCAAACAATTAGCCAGCACGTAAATGAAGCTGTTAACCCGTTGAGACAACAATAAGCAACGCGAGCGCCCCATTCTCTTTCTTTATTAAATCCCTGACGTGAATCACTAAAAAGACATGTACCGGGATACACCTGATTGTTCCCGGTGTGACATTTCGCATTACATACATAAATTCTCGAGACATGACGCGCTACTATCTCATTATCTCGTTACATGTGTAGCTAACTGTAATAAATGAGAAACTCACAATACTACACGCCATTCATTGTCGAAACCATGACCTGTTTGTGCTTAACACTGGAGGGCTATTTTCAAGTTGTTGTACTTGAGCTTGTTTGACCACATACCTCCTCTTGTGCACTGGATTGTGGAGGAATGCTAAAGTGCAAGCCCTATTTGCTGCTTTAAGCACCATTCTAAGAAAACTTCACTTGAACTAAATTAAACAACCGAAACATTACACAATTACGCTGAGATATGCTTATGGAAGAACTTATGACATCAGAAAGAAGGCCGTGACAATAAAGGACAGCAAAATACTCCAATGTAAGTTGACTTTTATATTATAAAGGTGAAAGAAGAGTATATGGGAATGGAATCCACCCGAGAGAAGGAAGCGAAGTCGTCCATTTAGAACATACAACGATGATGTGGAGAGGCAATGGAGAAGCGACAATTAGCAGAAGACATATGGGAAGATAGAAACCTATAGCATTTAGGATGCGAAATACGGCCATTTTAGGCTGCCCAAATTCGCTATATATATGTATATATATATATATATATATATATACATATAAAGAAGAATCAATAATAGAAACTGAACCAAAATAGCGAATAATAGAAAGTTCAGAAATACATGGTGCTCATAGTTAGTCAACAAACATTTGTTTTTCAAGTATAAGCTCAAAGTCATATTCAAAATCAGCACTTAAAGTGACAACCAATACATAGAATAATTAGTATAACGTACGTTCACGAAACTACTAAAAATATCAGAAATAAGGCCAGCAGAAAGATAGTAGAAACATTAAGATGTAATCTATAATTTGATCTTCAACATATATTAATAGAATTAAAGAGAAAAAAAAATTGTTCTGGTATGGACATATGAGACGTATGCAACCCCAAAGGTGGCCACGGAGGATATGGGAAGGAATCCACCCGAGAGAAGGAAGAGAGGTCGTCCATCTAGAACACGGAACGATGATGAGACAGGCAGTGGAGAAGCGACAATTTGCAGGAGACCTATGGGAAGATAGGAACTTATGGCGTTTAGGATGCGAGACGCAACCATTTTAGGCTGCCCAAATTCGCTGTTTATATATATATATATATATATATATGTATATATCCATATGGAGAAGAATCAATAATTGAAACGGAACCAAAATAGCGGCTAATAGAAAGTTCAGAAATACGTGGTGCTCGTAGCGAGTCAACAAACATTTGTTTTTGAAATATTAAGTTGAAAGTCATATTAAAGAGCAGCAATTAAAGTGACAACCAAGACATAGATTAATTAATATAACGTACGTTCACGAAACTACTAAAGACATCAGAAACAAGGTCAGCAGAAAGACAGTAGAAACATTAAGATGTAATTCATAATTTGACCTTTAAAATATATTAATAGAAATAGATAGAAAAGACTGTTCTGGTATGCACATATGAGACGTATGCAATCCCAGAATGGCCGAGGATATAGGAATGGAATCCACCCGAGAGAAGGAAGAGGTCGTCCATCTAGAACATGGAACGATGATGTAGAGAGGCAATGCAGAAGCGAGAATTATCAGAGGACCTATGGGAAGATAGGGATCTATGGCATTTAGGATGCGAGATACGGCCATTTTAGGCAGCCCAAATTCGCTATATATATATATAGATATATATATATATATCAAAATAGTGGCTAATATAAAGTCCAGAAGTCAGTGCGGCAACACTCAGCATAATCAGGTAAGCACCGACCTTTAGTTTGACTATCGGGATGATTATTTGCTTAAACTTAAACTGGAACAATTAGAATAACATGCATTTATAATATAGAAGATCTAAGGACGTCATAAATCGATTATTTGTAATCTGAACTGAAATATTTGTTAAGACTAAGATTGACGTCGTTGTTGGGGCAACACTCAGCATAATCAGGAAGCACCAACCTTTAGCTTAACTCTCGGGATGATTATTTGCTTTAATTTAAACGGGAACAATTAGAATAACCTGCATTTATATTATATAGAAAATCTAAGGATGTCATAAGTAAGGCCAACCTAATATAAGACATAAAGGAGATCCATTATTTGTAATCTGAACTGAAACAATTGTTAAGACTAAGATTGACGTCGTTGTTGTGGCAACACTCAGCATAATCAGGAAGCACCAACCTTTAGCTTAACTCTCGGGATGATTATTTGCTTAAATTTAAACGGGAACAATTAGAATAACCTGCATTTATATTATATAGAAGATCTAAGGATATCATAAGTAAGGCCAACCTAATGTAAGACATACAGGAGATCCATTATTTGTAATCTGAACTGAAACAATTGTTAAGACTATCTTAGTTAGTCTTTGATGTCGTTGTTATGGCAACACTCAGCATAATCAGGTAAGCACCGACCTTTAGCTTGATTGTCGGGATGATTATTTGCCCGAATTGTTTTAGCTAGATATATTTTAGAGCCCTGTCTGCATGAAAAATATATATTTTAATACAAAGTGTTGAAATTCAGGCTGTTTATGGTCAGAAAATACCATATTTTCTTAGAATGCAGCATTAAGGTCACACTAAACTGCAATGCTTACAGCTATTACATATGTCAAAGTAAGAACCAGCAAACTGTCCTTACACCACTTACACCAACTGCGTAGGGAAGAAATTTCAAGATTTATAGCAGTTCATATGAAAAAATTAATTTGACCTTCAAATGTTGAATGAAAGTCATAGCAATGACAGTGGCTGTAATTTAAATAAAAAAATAGAATTGTTATTGATTGAAATATAAGTTTAAGGTCACACATGAAAGTAGTTTACAGCAAGAACATATAAAATGTCCTTGAAGTATAGGTAGAAGAGCAAGATGATTAATCAACAGTTACGTCACTAATACTGGGAAGAATTTTGGGGCAGGTCTGATCAGAATACAAATAAGTCTGGCCTTGAAATGTTGACTAAAAGTCAAAGCAATGGATTTATACCAACGCCTGCAATTACCAAACAAACAGATTTGATATTGAAATATAGGTTGAAGGTCATACATCGCAGTAAGTTAGATAAATATATAACTGAAATAAAGATAAATTATTCTTGAAATGTAGACTAAAAGTCAAGATGATGAACCCACATGCCATCAAAAATGTAGGAGATAATTTTTGGAGAGATGATATCTCTAGCCAGAAAACAATAAAATCTGACCTTCATATCTGCACTCAAAGTCATAGAGACGGTGGCGGTAATTATAAAACAAACAGATTTAGCATTGAAATATAGGACTGAAGGTCACAATGAGAGTAGTTTATAGAAAGAACAGACAAACTATTTTCGAACTGTAGGTTGAAGAGCAAAATAATGAAGCAACCTAGCATGACCTATGCAAGGAAGAATTTTGGATAGTGGTCGCGATTAGGGAACAAATAATTTTCACTTCAAACACAAATTGAAGGTCAACTATAAAGGGACTATTTTAAATTAACTTGGCTGTATTTATTAAAATAAACAGGTTTGTCATTGAAATATAAGTTGAAGGTCGCACATAAGAGGTTGTTGTACAATGTACAATGTAGGTCGAAGATCAATACTATGGATCAACACTTAACATCAACTATATAAGGAATAAGTTTGGAGAGTAGCTGCGATTAGAAAACCAACAAATTTGCCCTCCAAATATAGGTGCAAAGCCAACTACAAAGCCACGATTTTAAATCAATTAAAGTGGCTGTATTTATAAAACAAACAGATTTGGCATTAAAATATAAGTTGAAAGTCACCCACTAGAGTAGTTTAGAGGAAGAACGGACAAATTATGGTTAAAATGCAGGCGAAAAAGTAAGTTCATGAACCAAAACGTAAATCAACTATACAAGAAAGAATTTTAAAATCTCACTACGATTACAAAGCAAATAAATTTGTCCTCCATTTACAAATTGAAAGTCAACTACAAAGCGCCGAATTTAAATAAGTTAAGCTGGCTGCAATTATAAAACAAACAAGTTGACATTGAAATATAGGTTGAAGGTCACACATCGTAATAACTTATAAGTAATAAGAACATAGAAACTATGCTCGAAATTGAGGCCGAAGAGCCTCTTGATGACTTCCAACCTATATTTGAAGGGCAAATTTACCTGTTTTCTAATCGTGGCCACTAAAATTCCTCCTTCCATAGCTGGTGTAAGTGTTGGTGCATCATACCAACACTTACACCAGCTATGGAAGGAGGAATTTTAGTGGCCACAATTAGAAAACAGGTAAATTTGCCCTTCAAATATAGGTTGGAAGTCATCAAGAAAGTGACGAATTTAAATCAATTAAAGGGGCTGTATTTATACAACAAACAAATTTGGTCTTGAACTACAAGCTGACTGTTAAACATATATATCAAATTCGAAATATCGCAAATAAAAATCGTAAGATTAGAGTCGGTTACGATGACTATGTTTGTGCAATTATATAAATAAACAATACAAAATATGAAGCACAAAGTCAGATAGCAGTTAATTTTTTTTCTATAAAATGTAGACTGCAAGTCGAACCAAAAAGCACGACCAAATCTGTAGAAACTAAGATGAATAATCGGAAAATATATGTTTGTCCTTGAAATTTAAGTTAAAGGTCAACATATGAAACAGTCACTACAAACAGAAGAATTTTGAACAGGAAATAATGAAACGGGTTCTAATTAATCTTCAAATATACCTTGAAATGCATACTAAGTAGAAACACTAAAGTCCTAATTTTTTAATGCCCTTATGCATCCAAATAAAAAATTGTATTGATGAAAAGCTTCTTTGAAACTGATTTGACTGAATAATATATTGGGAAATTGAATATCAGATTTAAATATAGAAGGACTGTGGCGACTGTAATCGGAAAAGAATTAAACACGTCCTTGAAATACCAATGGGAAGGTCAAATCATTTTTATACATATGGGGTTATAGGCATCTATAATAATTATAGATTCAATAGGTAGACATTTCAGTTTCTGGAAGAAAGCACGAAATTGTCCTTTCTTGGAAAATGAGATGAAAACGACTGGAACATAACCATTCAAAATAAACGACCAAACGTTAGTGGAACAAAAACTGAAGGTCCCAGTTTTATTCTCTCTTTTCTCTAGACTTCGAATTACTCAGTTTCCTCCTTATCACCTTCTCCAGTTCGGTAAAAACTGCAATTAGCATTAATGCATCACCAAGAACCGCATAAGAATTACATTTCATCCAAGGTACCCATCAGGCAATCTTCGCAACTCATCCTTAATTGGCCTGACGCCCTTTTTGCCCTTTTCGGCAAATAAACGTGTATGTTCTCCAACAACTTCGATAAGCAAGAAGGCGTAACCACTTAAGCCTTAAATAAGACCACATTACCAAATGATTCCGGCCCCGTGCTCGATAAATTGTGCTTCTGGCAAAGGCAACATGAATCAGTACCGTAATAAGTGCACGATTAAAGCCCAAATCAATAAAGAGAAGCAATAAATTCATATTGTCCACATCTGCTAATATGAAATGGGAAGCGAATCGTCAATGGCGCGCATCTGGAATGCGTTTAGACGGGAAAGGCCCCGCTATGGCTAATAAAGAGGCACTGTGACATCGCAGATGACCGGGAACGTGCCCGGAGCAGCGCCTGGCCCGGAGCCAAGCACCGGACTTTACCGATCTCCCCGGAATACCCGTCAAATAGAATTACTGATGTGCGTTGTCCGTCTCTCAACACCAATAACGTGCCGAAGAGGGAAAACTTTCCAAATTTCGCCCTCTGGTACTTTACTTATTAACTAGGGCTCAGCTAAATCTTTGGATCCAAACTGCCACTGGCCTTTTCAAACCTTCCATCCGAGAACTGAATTGTGCA
>JABXWE010058432.1:0-24510 GCA_014611495.1 Limonius californicus
TGAAGTTATTATTATTCCCTGTATTTTGATAGAATATGAATTATTCGAATTCCGAAAAGTGCGATATGATGTTAGTGTATGGTTTGTGTGGAAGTAATTCGAGGGAGGCAGCTAGAAGGTATTCCGAGCAATATCCTGAGAGAAGACATCCTGATCATAAAACGTTTAAAAATTTGGAAAACAATCTTAGGGAGCATGGATCTTTTGTAATAAATAACAGTATACCGCTTCCTAGGAACAGACATGCTACTGATGAAGGACATACGGTAGCTGTTCTTGCTTATACGGAGGTCAATCCTACATCTTCCTTAAGAGAAATAGCCGCAGAGTGTGATATTGCAAAATCGTCAGTGCAACGCATTTTAAAACAAAATCATTATAAAGCATACAAATTTAAGCGCATACATAAGATTCACCCCGGAGATTCAGAGAGGAGACTTGGATTTATTGCATGGGTTCTAGTGCAGTATGATCACCAACCTGATTTTTTGAGACAAATAATGTGGTCTGACGAAAGTAGATTCCATAACAATGGATTGGTTTCAACACAAAATTGCAGATACTGGTCCACAGAACAGCCACACTGGCTGAGAGAAACGAATAATCAATGCGTTTTTTCAATAAATGTTTGGTGTGGAATTCTTGATGGGCGTTTAATAGGGCCACATTTTTACGATGGGACACTAACTGGCAATCGCTATTTACAATTTCTAGAAGAGATATTGCCAGAACTTATGGAAAATGTACCTCTTCATATAAGACAAAATATGTTCTACCAACAAGATGGTGCTCCAGCACACAACAGTGCGATCGTACGAAATTATTTGGACACTAATTTTCATCAACGATGGATGGGAACACATGGCCCGGTGGAATGGCCAGCTCGCTCTCCCGACCTCACGCCGTTGGACTATTTTCTGTGGGGTTACTTGAAGGAACGTGTTTATAAGGTAGCAGTCATAAATGTGGATGACCTAAAAGTAAGAATAAGAGAGGAGTGTGCAAACATTTCCATGCACACTTTATTAGAAGCGACAAACAAACATTTTCTGCATCGTCTAGAGATATGCTCTAATAATAATGGAAGCAATTTTGAACAATTTTTATAATAATTTGTAATTATTGCTCATTACTTTTGTAATTATTAGTTAATTAATTGCTATTCGAATAAAAACACATTTTTGTTTGTAGAAAGCAGTTGATTTCATCGCCTACTAGATAAACACTATAAACCTCAATTTTTTGCATGGCAAACTTTAGGTCAAGTTTTTTTCGAAAATTTTCCCATGTAAGGCCCATATTAATTTATATGGCTGTAAAGGGAATAAAAGGTACTATCTGAATATTAAAAAAAAAGTATACTGTGCTATTTGAAAAAAAAAAGTTGAATATAGCTGTCATTACACTAACGCACTTTTTGTAAATTGCTTTTTCCTATCGTATAGAGAATTTCCTCCCATTTAAGAATATATATACTTTATTTTATGTATTGTTAACAATAACGAAGTTACAAGCCTGGGGAGTGAAGTCTGGGACACCCTGTATAATAGTTTTTCCATCTTTAATAACGTCGGAGCTTAAGCATTGATATTCTTAATAGTAAACAGTTCAAATGTTACCATGCAGTTTACACACCCTGTACTGTGAATTCATTTTTACAATACTACTTCTTGTGCTTATATAATAAAATTGGTTATTTTCTGGGAACGTCGGTCGGATCGGATATTTAGTTACACAATACATTATTTGAAAATTCGAATAGCTGGAATAATGTAGTATTGGATATTCGGATGACACAGTTAGCTGAATTATTCTGTATTCCAATAATTCGATTAGCCGAATTATTCGTTATTGTAATAATCCGATTATTGGGTCCGCAGATAATCCGGATAATTAAATTATTCGCTATCCAACTAGACTCGTTAACTAAATTGTTCAGTATCCGGATGGTAACGTTAGCCGAGTTATTCGATACTGGAGT
The DNA here is from genome assembly GCA_014611495.1 of Limonius californicus. NCBI lineage: Eukaryota > Metazoa > Arthropoda > Insecta > Coleoptera > Elateridae > Limonius > Limonius californicus. The sequence continues at coordinate 1,982 of JABXWE010058432.1, forward strand.
AACCAAATTAGTCGAATTATGCGGTATCACAATATTATGAACAGTCGAAATATTCCGTGTTGGAATATTCCGGCTATTGAGTATCCAGATAATCCGATTAGCTGAATTATGATGTATTCCACTTAACGGAATTATTCGTTACCGGCAATATTTGGGTAGATAAATTATTCGGTATCCAAGTGGTAATGTGAGCCGGAATATTTGCGCGCTCTAGTAATCCGCTGAGCCGAATACTCCGATTATTGGATTATCCGATAATTCAGATAACAAAATTATCTGATATCCGGATAATCCCATAAACAGATTTATTCGGTATCTGGATGGTCACATTAACCGAATTATTTCAAATTCGAATAATAGTTCAATTGTTGCGTACCCACACAATCCGGTTAGCTAACTTTTTTGGAATCCTGCTAATTCAGTTAACTGAATTATTCGGTATCCGGATTATCCTTCTTCCAGTGCTTTATCTCTTACGGATTATAAAGGTAGCCAAATTATTCAGTATACAGGTAGTTAAGTAATGCAAATTGTTCAGTATCCGAATAATCCGATTAGCCGAAATACGCGACGTCGTAATATTTCGCATAATGAAATTATTCAGTATCCGGGTAATTCGGTTAGCTATATTATTAGGTATCCGAATTATGCTGGTAACTAAATTGTTCGGTAACCAGGAGGTCATATTAACTAAATTATTCGGTATTCGAATAGTCCGATTAGTCGAATTATGCGGTAACACATTATTTCAGTATCTGGATAATTCGATCAACTGAATTATTCGGTATCCGGATTATTTGGGCAGCCAAATTTATCGGTATCTAGATGGTCATATTAACCAAATTATTCAATATTCCAATAGTTTCATTAGTTGAATTATGCGAAAGCACAATATTCCGGTTCTATTCGGTATCCTGGTAATTCGGTTAACTGAATTGTTCCGTATCCGGATTATTTGCGTGGCGAAATTCTTCGATGTCCAGATGATTAAGTGAGCCAAATTGAGTATCCAAATAATCCCATTAGCCGAATTATACGTATGACAATATTTGGGTAGCCGAATTATTCGGTATCTAGAAGGTTGTCTCAGTCAATTTATTCAGTATACGATTAGTCTGATTAACCATACTGTGCAGTATCACAATATCCAGTTTAGCCTAATTATTTGGTAATTGAGTAATCTGAGTAACTGAATATTCGGTATTCTAATGGTACGATTAGACAAATTATTCGCTGTTGGAATTGTCCGATTGTTGGCTACCCAAATAAGCCGCTTAACCGAATTATTCGATAATCGGGTTAGCCATTTAATCGATATGTTAATAATCAGGTTTGCCATTTATTCAAAATTCGGGCAAACCGGTTAAACCTAATTATTATGTATCTGAATAATTAAGTTAACTACAATTTCTAAAGTTGTTTAGAATGGGTTCGTCTATGTTTCTTATACTTGGATTGGTTGATGTTGCGTAAATATGGAACCCCTTTTATAATATTGTCTTTTCTATTACAGCCTAAACGAAACAAAACTTCGGCAGATACCAATTTCTTCTACTAGGTTTTGAACAGTCTTTTGTATTTAAACCAAACGAAAGATATCAACCAAGTGTACCAGTTGTTTGCTAGTTGTACTCACGAAAGCCCACTTGAATCGTACTCAACGACTTCTTAAAAAAAATTTGACAACATTCTTATTATATACTTGGCTTAACATATTAATGAGACTTTCGAGACTTCGGGAAACTTTTGTAAATCAAGTAGACATATAGTTTTCTAGCAGTTTAATAACATGTTTATACAATAATTGTAATGTCTATTAAGTGCTTCAATTGTACTGCAAATGGAATCTCCATAACTGAATATAATATCACCACAATATAAGACTACATATTTTCCAATTTTCTCCTTCTTTCAAATTCATAACTCTGATTCGCAATCATCCTCGATGTGTTTTACCTCAACTATTGCATTGGATTTACAAACAATTTCACAGCAACAGAAACGACTATAAGAACAGTCTGGTGGAAAGCACTTACATGTACATGAGGGAAGGGTTAAACAACCTGCTTCCTGAAAGATTCATGAGTAGAGATTCTTGTAATAATTTTTATATTTACTTACATTTAAAACAGGATTCCCATGGCAGCACGAACACATATTGGCTGATACCTTGCCTCTGCCTGTACATGAAGTACAACTGCAATTTATATAATGGAAGCATTTGCAACAAGAGCAGAACGTCTTTTTTATAACCCACTGTCTAATGATTACCACTAGAAAAATAGTGCATACAGTATCTATTCCATGCTCAGTGATATATGTTAAACGTTTCCAACGAATGCAAATTCAATTTGAAAGGTTTATAGATTATATCTATAAAGTTTTAGATCGATATTTAATATTTCATTTTGTAAATCGTACCAATTATAAACTAAAAATATATCACTTATATCACTACTGAACTTGAAAACAACGACAGTGTACTCTGTTAAATGGTTTACCGCTGGTATAATCAGACTAAAGAAAGGGGAATCAGTTTAGAACTTTACCATGAAGACTATGTTTTGTAGTAAGATTTAAGACGATTGTCTATTTGAATCACGAATCATTTGCTTATCTATTTACCAAGCAATATTAATCCTGTGTAAATTATAATACTTATCAGAACCCATGACTGCAGGGAATACGAATTACTATCCATTTCGTGTCACACCTTATCTATCATTTGTCACTTTAAAAATGTCAGTTGCTGTTGTCAGTGTCGGACTTGTCAGTTTTCTAAGTACGTCGGAGTATTCTGCATCCATATTCCGTATCAGTTCTCAGTTTGCTTCGAGCCAAACAATCGACGTCGTCAGCCAACAACAAACCGATGTAATTGGGTCTTCTACTAACACGGGAAGAGGGATAGTTCGCAGAAAACGATTACAAGGAATCTTGATTAACGCAATGCCAAATTGATTGGTATCTAGATGATCATGTTAGCCAAATTATTCAATATTCGATAAGGTGAATTATGCGAAAGCACAATATTTCGGTTCTATTCGGTATCCTGGTAATTCGGTTAACTAAATTGTTCCGTATGCCGATTACTTGTGTGGCCAAATTCTTCGATATCCAGATGGTGAAGTGAGCCAAATTATTCGTTATCCGAATAATCCCATTAGCCAAATTATATATATGAGAATATTTCGGTCAGCCGAATTATTCTGTATTCGGGTAATTCAGTTAACTGAATTATTCGGTGTATGGATTACTCGGGTAGCCGAATTATTCGGTATCCAGAAGGTTGTCTCAGTCAAATTATTCAGTATACTATTAGTCCGAATACTCAACAACAAACCGATGAAATTGGATCTTCTACTAACGCAGGAAGAGGGAGAGTTCGCAGAAAAAGATTACAGTAAGTCTTGATTAACGCAATGCCAAATGTATCGGTATCTAGATAGTCATATTAGCCAAATTATTCAATATTCGAATAGTTCCATTAGGTGAATTATGCAAAAGCACAATATTTTGGATCTATTCGGTATCCTGGTAATTCGGTTAACTGAACTGTTCCGTATGTGGATTATATGTGCGGCCAAATTCTTCGACATCCAGATGGTTAGGTGAGCCATATTATTCGGTAGCCGAATAATCCCATTAGCCGAGTTATGTGTATGACAATATTTCGGTTAGCCGAATTATTCGGTATCCAGGTAATTCAGTTAACTGAATTATTCGGTATTTGGATTATTAAGGTAGCCAAATTATTCGGTATCCAGAAGGTTGTCTCAGTCAAATTATTCAGTATACGATTAGTCTGATTAGTCAACAACAAACCGATGTAATTGGGTCTTCTATTAACGCAGGAAGAGGGAAAGTTCGCAGAAAACTATTACAGGAGGTCTTGATTAACGCAATGCACGACGTAACTCAAAATAACTGGAGGCCACCCTATCAAATTAAAAACTAAAACTCAAAAGGTTCTGAACCAAATATTTCAAAATATTAGTATAAATGTATAAATGATTTAGATTATTCTCTAGGAAATAGCAAAATCTTCCCTCAAATTCTCTTCGAAGATTTTGGAACGTTTGTTGTGGAATAAGCTTGGAACTCCTGAACTATTTCTTGTCGCAGTTGTGCGATGAACTGAAGCTGAGTTTTGTAGACAGCAGATTTTAAGTGACCCCATAGAAAGAAGTACACTCGGGTTAAAATCTGGAGACCTTGAAGGCTAATATATTTTTTTGAGTCGGAACTACTATTGAATAACATTATGTAAGAGATTTTCAAGTGCGTGTTACTTTTTGAAATGTTTTTTGTTGGGGTACCTAGATCCTAATGTTTTAAATGGGAACCTTATGGGTCATGATGATTCCGCTTCCATGTGGTAAAAACGTTTTCTAGAAAAGCTCAATACCTATTTTACTTCCAGAGATATAACATTGTACCTTTTTTAATTGACACCCTATATATGTAATCAAGGTTTGTAGACTTACATGTTAAAGAAAATCAGATGAGGACCAGAGTTGGTGCAGCTATAAATTATAAATAAAGGAAGGGTCTCAAGACGTGCAAACGTGTTGCTCGAGCAGCCATTGACTACAACAATTACTGTAAGATCGAGAAAATAACTACGTAGTCAATATCAGCCGAGTTTAGAACACAAGTAAAATTGATTATTAAATGACTGAACAATTAGCAACAGAATATTGCTTTATTTAATGAAAACACAACTATTTCTACTTTTTACAAGCACTTTGTAAACTAATAAACACTGTTTACAATCTCCACTGATAACTTTTTCTTCTCAATAAAGTTATTGACCTTTGCTTATATTTCATCCGGCTTTATTGTCAAGTGCTATTGCAAGAAAACTGTACGAAAACTCAATTGCAACGGTAATTTAACCCCACCCTATTATTGCTTAGCATCGATGAGATTTTTTCTTAAGGAAGTTATTGGCTTTTGTTTATATTTAATCCGGCTTTACCATCAAGTTTTAATGCAAGAAAGTAGTACGAAAACTAAATTCCAAGAACAATTTAACCCTAGCTTATGTTTGCTGTAAGCACCAAACATCTATTATTCAAGCAGAAAAACAACTTAGTCGGAGCCAACAAATTTCCAAACGAAACTGGACACAAAACGCAGAACACAATTCCTGGAAATACGTCCAGTTCTAGCCAATCCAAGCACACATATTAGCCATATAATCTTGTATTCTATTGTAACTGAGCGAGATCTAGGACGCGGTTTTCCAAGCATCTCTTTGCACTTAGGCCACATTTGGCCCATTACACAGCCTAACTGTTAATTTTACCAATAGGGGGTAGTTCCAACCCCGGTACTGATTGTTAACGTGTCGCACAGAACCTACGGCTTTATATCTTATCCAGCGGAAGGCCCACTTTCAGATTTTTCTCGGCTAGAAAAATTACACCTAATAACCTAACCTTTTTTACTTGTTCAGTAGCAGCGTGAAGTTACTCTCCCGAAACACTACATGGAGCCTATTCCAATTGATATTTTTCAGATAAGGCCGGCCTTTGCAACCTGCCAACCTTCTTATTGAATCGGTTTAAACTGACATTGTCGACATAGGTCATTTACCTGGCAGATTACGATGCCCACTTTTTGCCATTGTGCACCCTTTAGTTTCGCCTTATAAACTGGACGGACTCTAAACATGGAGTTCGACATACGTTGTTATGGGCCATATGTGCTTTTTCGTCGATCCGTAACAGGATAGGTGGAAAAAGGCCTGCTGCTTAGCTCAGAGGAGTAGGGGGGGATTCACGAAAATCGCTTCCGGAAGGAAATCTTCCTAGTTGTGTACAGAGTGAGTCAAAATTAGTGGGCGCCACCTTCCAAATACAGCTGATTGTAGCTGTCCTCGTGGAAGGCCGAGGGCCAGCAGCTTACGGGAATCGGACTCACCTTTATTGTGCCTACTCCTATATATATATATATGAAGCTTGCAACATTCATGCACAATCAAATACAAAATAATAAAAGATATACTGAATTTTGAAACACATATAATGAAATCATTATCAATACAAAAGAATGACAGCAAAAGGTGATTTTGAATAACTCTATTTTACAGATAGCCAAATTGAGCGCTCAAGCAAAGGGACTCGTCGTCACTGGCGCGCGTCAATAGTCCAAGCGACTACGGGGCCAGCGGCGTCAGAGCTTACACAAATAACACAATAAGATATAATTAACCTTTACATTTAGTAAAACAAAAAACTATCTGCGGCTGGAGGTCGCTCTTGTTACAAACAACAAAAAGGTTCAGTCACTTGGAATTTTGCAAGTTTGCGCGTAAAAAAAGATTTCCTTTTCACTACATAAAAAAACTGGTACTTTTTTCGCAGCAAAAAACTTAGTTTCTTTACCTTGATTTGTAGTAATGAAGCGGAGACAGGCACAATTTGGTTTACAAGATGCGGGAACCGTCTGGAGATGTTTTCAGATGCGCGCAAAAGGTCGACGTTCTTCGGGAAAATTATCTGCTGCACAACCCTTGTAGTTTGTAACAGCAGCATCACTACCAAAGGGACAGGAAATGGACTCGATATTAATCCGCCAAAGGCGATGAGCAAATTCGCAATGAATTGCCTTTTTTTTCGGGTTAAAATCCTAGCGTACTTCTATGAATCAGACACTTGTCGATGTTTTGGGTTCATCCCATGGTAAAACAGCGAAACGAAAATAACACAAGGGATACCCATCGAAAACCCCCAAGCCGCCCCTTACACCACTCAGTTTATTTACGGCCCCCCGATTGATGGAATTTCGAAGACCGGCGTCTGGCGAAGATCTAAGGCCAACTGAAGAGCTAACGCGAAGTGAATCTGCATATCCCCCAAAAATCTTGCGCAACATATTACGAAATATCATGAAATATTCCAGAACAATTTCGGCACGTGAATTCGCAGAAAGCGTCCAGTCAATCGAGGAATGGGCAAATATAAGGGAGAATGTTCTTAAGATTTTATTATAGTTTGCTACATTCTATTTCTACGCAACGGCATTCTCTGCGCTTGTCAATATTAAAACGGAGAAAAGAGAAAAAACTCATATCGGTTATTAATGAATTCAGAGTATGTTTGTCGAATACTCGATCTAACATAAAAGAAATGTGCAAGAAGCTTCAAGTTTATTATTAATACGTAATTTTTTATGCAGTTAGAAGGAATTTCTGTTTTATTAAATATAAAATGTATTGGTCTTACAAAACTTGTTAACTTTTCATAATGTCACGGCGAAAAATTACAAGAAACCGTTAAGAATTTCTCGATAAATTGTGTCCATATGGAGGCATTTAAATAATAACTTAAATGATATAAACGTGGGTATCGTGAGTTTTCCCCATTTTATATATAAGGTTAACGAAATCTAGAAAAAAAGTTAAGAACCGCTGACCAGGCCAATACTTCAAACTGTTCTTCGACAAATTATGTCGGTAGGGGATATATAAAAAATTACTAAAATTCTATAAACGTAAAGTGCTTTAATTCCCTACTTTTTATATTAGGGTGTTTTATTCTAAAAACGGTTAAGAACCGCTGACTAGAGAATATTTTTAGGTACTTTTTAATTTAAACAATCGTCAACTTTTACGCATGCGCAGTAGTAAGTGCATCTACTGGCCAGAACTTCCCGTTGTACAGATCAGCAACACAACCTCAAATTTATTCAAAATATCGGATAATTAAAAAGTGCGCAGCTAGAAGGCTCTTATCTTTTGTTAACAAATGACGGTTCACCAGCAAAAGCGAGCGCCTTTTTTTGAATTTTAAATACGATGAAGCAAAGCGCTGTAAGTAAACTAGGACTTCATTTTTAATGAAAAGCGCCAGGTTGTCACTACTTGTGCAAAGAAAACATGATCTTCATCAGACAGGAAGTCGGCATTTAAACGCAAATCAGTAGTAATAATTAACTCCGTCCAAAGAAAGTAGTTGTAGCAATATTTCTATAATGTTCATAAGATGCCTACGTATTAAACGATTAAATTGTAAGGTTCTTCTCGTTGTAATAACCGTGCTGGTTCTTATTTTCCTTATACGTAAATTACAACTGCACAGTCATAAAATAGGTACCGTAGAAGAACTTAAAGGTGATATAAATGATGGCAATGAATTTGAAATTAAATTAAGAGCATACGAATCAAAAATAATTCCAAACCTGGGCAATAATGGAGAAGGGGCCTACTTAGATAACCAGAATGATAGGGAATTGGGACAACAGGCATTGAAAAAGGTGGCCCTAAATACCGTTTTGAGCGACCGCATGCCTTTGAATAGAACTTTGAAAGACCCTCGCAATAAATTGTAAGTGTTCGCATGAAAAATGTGATGATATTTGATTTGATGTAGGGTTTTTGTTTTAGATGTACTGAATTTACATATAACCCTACACTAACCGCATCGGTTGTGATTATATTTTATAATGAACTTCTTAGTGTTATTCTGCGTACAGTTTGGAGTGTGATTTTGCAGACACCAAAGCATTTGCTGCATGAAATTGTTTTAGTAGACGATGCCAGCACAGAGGGTAATTTATTCCACATACTTAAAATTTTAGCTAGGGTTTTATTTAATTTGCAGAAGATCTAAAAGGTTTACTACAGTATTACATTGACACAAGACTGAAAAACCACAACATCCGGCTTCTGCATTTGAAACACCGCATGGGACTAATTAGGGCTCGATTGGAAGGTGCAAGGATATCCACGGGGGATGTGCTCATTTTTCTGGATGCCCACTGCGAAGCCACACTGGGCTGGATGGAGCCCCTGCTTTCTAGAATTGAAGAAGAGAGATCGGCCGTGCTGGTTCCTATTATTGATGTTATTGAAGCCAATAATTTAGCTTATTCCACTAATGGTAAGTTTATGACAGTGAGTACATTTTCTGGGTTGGTGTTTTTGTCCAAAATGTTTTTGAGTGTGTGTTTCAAAAAGTTTCAATTAGATTTGAGTCTCTTTTGATGCTGAATATTAATATACAGTGGTGTGAAAAAGTCCTGCGTCACTTGAGGAATTGAGAAAAAATAGTATTAAAATGGGCCAGCTCGTGTTTTTGATTACTACTTTGCATCTGGAAATGCAATGGAACCTGGTCTTTGATTGTTGTTTGTTCTTTTTTTCTTCCAATTGATGTTGGCTATCTTTTACCACAAGTTTTTAATGGGATTAGGGCCTGGGGATTGTGCTGGTCAATCCATTCTATCGGTTGGCATCCAAGATTGAACCACTTCTGCTCTATGAATATGTTGTCGTCCTGGCCCCTCTGGAATTTATCTTCAATTTTTCCAATTCCGGCATGTTTCCTAATTACTTGAGTGATAGTTGATTACCCTGCTTGTTTGTTAGTGATTTTAGGGGTGGAAGATACTTCTTCTGGTGGATAATTACTGCATACCGCTTTTCATTGCATAATTTGATTTGTTTCTTCTGCGAGGAGATGGTGCAACTTTGGTGACATGTAAATCTCAAATAAATATCCTAATTTCAGTGTAGGGTGTATATAGTTAGAATACAACAGATATTTCTCATAAAAATGAGTTCTAAATGGGCATCAAGTAGTTTCTAATCACCTCATTATTTTCCGGAATTACTGGTTACTGATTAAGAGATTTAGGTTAAATTTATTTAAATTTTTCTAAAGAATTCCAAGACCACAGTAAGCAGATAAACTAATGGCATAGTAATGATAAGATATTTAAATCTATTTTTAGCAACTATGTCAAAAAATTACGTTCAATTCCAAGAAACAATTACATAAACACTTTGTTGATACAGGATGTCCATCAACTACATCTTTCCTCAGTAACTCCTACAGCAATACTAAATAAAAGCATAAAATTTGACCACAATTAATTAATGTAAAACCTAAAAATAAGTATTATAAAGAAGGCGTTCGCTTAGGTCAGGTCAAGGTCTTCATTTTTATTTTAAATGGACCATCCTATATATTTTAACATTTTCAAATCCGCAACATACAGATGATTACAATAATATAAAATTATATTGGACTAACCTAAAGTGTTGCTTCATTATTAAACTGTAAAGGAATGATTTTGAAGAAATTTCTGGCTATTTAAAAAAACGAATTAGTTCTAAATTATAGAAAAAATTATTAAACTGTAATCTTCAAAAGGAATTGCTCATATACAGGGCGATTCTTCTTAGATGAATAAGATGAATTTCAATGTTGGTAATGGCTTGGAGTATTGCTCTCTGTAATGCCCCATTTTTTAAAATGCGTTACTTTAAGAGGGTGGCCTCATGGGTACAAAACCAATAGATGGCGCGGCGGCTAGAAAAATATTATTTTTAAGTAAAGAAATTGCTTACAAAACTCAATATTTTTGTTGTATCTGTCGATTTTGCACTAAAAGAACTTCTAAGTTAAGTAATGTGAAATATTTGCTGGTAGCAATCCCAAACTTTTTGCTAAAAGAATTATTGAATGTTCAAAATTTATAAAATATTCAAAATTCTATGTATTCTCTCGACAATAAAGTACTATTTCTAGACTCGTTATAGTTTTTGCAAGTCTTAAATACATATTTCATTTTAAAACAAAAAAAAAGGAGCGCTGGAAGAATTTTTCTTAAAAACAAAAATATTCTCCTTGTCCAAACTTCACTTTTTAGAAATCGTAATATATTTTATAAAAGGAAATACTTCCTCACTATAATACTTTAATTCAAAACACCGTATTAACGGTTTTGCTTCCACAAAAAGGTCATAAATTTAAAAGTGTGGTAGTAAAGTTTTATGGGGCATATAAGTAACGCAACAAATTAAGGCCCCATCCCAAAAAAAGTCTTAGCGAGAGCCCTCTGTATTGAAGAAGCCAAAGTATATAAAACTCTAACTTTATTCTACATTTCAAAAATGGTCTAAATTTAACTACGTAAAGGGTTTTCCAATAAGGGCGGGTCGATGTTGAAATGGAATAAAACAAGCTGTGTGTGAGGTATTAACGAAATTCTTTTTTTATTTGAAAGGCCCATGTATGGAATATAACATCGTTCAAATGTCCGCCGCGGCTTCTCACGGTGGCACGGATCGGAGTGGTCCAATTTTCAATGACTCTGCCGCATAGATCCGGCTGAATTTGAGCGATGGCATTGGTTATGTTGGCTTTAAGGGTATCAGTCGATTGCGGCTTATTGGCATACACCTGCAACTTCAGGAAACCCCACAAGAAAAAGTCTAGCGGGGTCAAATCGCACGATCTTGGTGGCCAATTCACATCACCTCTGCGAGAGATAACCATACCCTCAAATTGTTCATGCAGAATGTCCATCGTGGCGTCTGCTGTGTGGCACGTAGCCCCGTCATGCTGGAACCACATGTCGTCTACCTCCATATCGTTCAATTTGGGCCAAAAGAAATCGGTTAGCATCTTTCTGTAGCGCTCGCCGTTGATGGTGATGGCCTCACCAACGTCATTTTCTAAAAAGTACGGACCAATGACGCCGCCGGCCCAAAATCCGCACCAAACAGTAACTTTTGTGGATGCATTGGCACCTGGTGAACCTCGTGTGGGTTGGCGTCGTCCCATATACGGCAATTTTGCTTGTTAACATAGCCATTCATCCAAAAATGCGCCTCGTCGCTAAAGATGATTTTTCGGCCAAAATTGGGGTCCTCTTCCAAACGCTCTGAAGCCCAGTCGGCGAACAAACGTCTGTGGTCATTAACTTTGAGCTCCTAGGTCAGTTGGACCTTGTACGAGTAAGACCCAAGTCCCGACCCACGGCGAGGAATTGACTGCCTCGGGTTCTCCTGTACACTTTCACGGACCGCGTCAATGTTCTCGGCCGATCTGGCGTTCCTTTGACGTACGGGTGTTGGCTGATTGTTTACCGAACCGGTTGTCCTGAATTTGGCCACCAAACGTTTGAGAGCCGACTTTGAAGGGCCACCGCGTCTGCCGTAAAATGGGCGCAACGCGCGCAACGTTTGCACTGACGAACACTCATTTTGATAATAAAGTTTTATCATTTGGACGTGCTGCTCAATCGTGTAACTTGCCATGGTGATTTGGCATCAGTGACTGAATAATAAACACCAGATTAGACAGACGCCACCAAAACAACATGGCCGCCACAGGCTGCCAACATCGACCCGTCCCAATTGAAAAACCTTTTACTTAGATGTTGTCGAATTTTGCAGGGAAGTTGTATATCTCCGCCACTGACAGGCCTCTTTTAAGCGGTCTTTTAAACGTCAAGCATGAGTTCCAGAAGCACTGCAGTCTAAAAAGCTTATTGTGCTCACCTTAGTTATTCAATCCACCCAATCTGTGATCTTGGTTTCCTGCAGTATAGTGCACGGGTCTTTCACAGGGTGTCCGCTGAAGTCCTTTCATCTGTGGTTGTTTGAACATTTGCTGTCTAGTGCTCGCCAATGCAGAATGTGCATTGATGTCCTGGTTCCTCACTGCAGAGTCGTTCCTTAACAGTCGTGTGTCGTATTAGAAATTCCGTGTGGATCCTAAGCTGAGTCCTGTTGAACTTAAGCAGTTCTTCAGCTCTTTTTGAGCAAGGTCCATTTATAAATGCCTTGCTATGGTTTAGTCCTGGTCTGTTGGACCGGGATTTTGGGTTCGCTTCAAATCCATTCCCATATATAGTTACGATTTTGTGGTATCACCAAGGCTGCTTCTGGTTCGTATTAATCCCTTCCTTCCGAGTTCATCGGCTCCTTCATTGCCTTCAACCCCACAGTGACCTGGAACCCAGGGCAGTGTTACCGAATTCTGTCCTGCCAGGTCATTGAGTCCTTCATATCATCCCCAAACCGGTCTTGATGAGACCTTCAGGCTCTAAAGCGCTTTTAAGGCCGCCTGACTGTCAGTTGGGGTATAAAAACGCCTACCTACATAGGACCTTCTGCGAGAAGCAGCGTGGCGGACAAGTGCGTATACTGACCAAACAGTATTCAAAGTTAAGGAACATTTTGCGCGGTGGCCACTTGGATGGATCTTCGCTCTAACGCTGCAACAGACGGTGTCTCGGAGAATACCTGCATCCGTCCATCTCCCTAGGTTACTGCGCCACGTCACTAACTACCTCAAACAGGGTTAACGTGGCAGCAGGGTGCGAAAAAGCCTTCGGGTATCCCCACAATTATTTCCCATACGCAATTTTATTTATTTTTTATAAGACCTTCTATTACGAAGTGTGTTCAATTGAAACCCATCTTTGCTTTATAAAAAATTTATTCAATAATTTAATTTCAAATAATTACCGTCACAGTTAAGGCTCCTATCCCATTGTTTTCCTAACCGACGTATGCTCTGCTCATAGAATTCTTGTGGCTGCTGACTGAGGAAGTCTCCCACAGCTGTCTGTACTTCTGCATCAGACTTAAAATGCCGACCTTTTAACGCCTTTTTCAGCCTTCCAAAAATATAGAAATCGCAAGGCGATAGATCCGGGCTATAGGGTGGATGCTCTAAAACCCTCCATTTCCTTCCTTGAAGATTTTCTTTTACCACATTAGCAACATGAGGCCTAGCATTGTCGTGCAGCAAAATGACCCCACGCATAAGTTTTCCTGGACTTTTCCGTCTTATTGCTTGATGAAGCTTGTTCAAAATTTCACTGTACGTATTTGCATTGACATTTACTCTATGTTTCTTAAACTCTATCAACAAGGGTCATTCGTGGTCGAAAAATAATGTTAAAATCACCTTGCCTGCAGAAGGTTGTGCTTTAAACTTCTTCGGTGGCGGTTAACTCGAATGTTTCCACTGCATCGACGATATCTTACTGGATGGTTCGTAGTAATGGTACCAAGTTTCGTCACCACCAACTATTGACAGAAGAAAGTCATCACCATTTTGCCTATAGTCTATGAGGTGTTGCAAAGATAAGCCCATTCGCAAGCATTTTTGGTCATTATACAAGAGCCGAGGAATCCATTGCGAACAACCTGTGCTGTAACCCAGTTCACGAACAATGCTATGGACAGACCCTACGTTCGCACCAACGGTTTCTGAAATTTCTCTTATAAGGCCTTCAACACGTGCCTTATTCTGTTAATGCAGTACACCGTGCACCTGGCCGCGGCTTATCCATTATCCCCTCTTTTCCATTCTTAAATTTCCGGAAGCATCCCTTCACAGTTGAGTATACAATACATTGCATTCGCGTATGAATCTGTAATGGCTGCACACCCTCAGCGCTTAAAAATTGTAGAACCGCACGCTCATCAAACTTGGACGGATTTTCAACAACAAACGCCATTTCAAAATCGAAGTTTTAAAAGTCAGAATCAAATTCAAATGCCAGAAACTTCTTAGTGTTTTGGTTTTCGGGTCGTCCTTGTACCAGATAAGGCTGCCAGGAGGAAATTCCTGTCCAAACCAAACCTGAATTTTTACCTCATAGAGTGTAGTTACGAGATATTTTGCCTTCATATGGTCTGTTCCTATATGTAAGTTGTACTCTGAGTTGTGCAATCTGTAGAATCCCAGTCTGGCCTCCAATAAATCACAAGGTGCAAGGGGGGAGGGGAGATCTGGCTAAAACTCTATTACAGTGAAAGGCGTTGTTCTCATTGCTTCTGTAATGCCTAAACAGGCAAACCTTTGCATCTTGCCTAGTTTTCGTTTGATGGTTTCTTGCTTAACCTCGGGCCAGCTTATCAGGGCTGTATATATAACTGCAGGTCTAACCACTCTGGTGTACAAACAGCGTACCATTCTAGGTCTATACCCTAGAATTTGTCACAAGTTCTACCTAGCGCTATGGTAATTTCCGCTCTTCTGACAACTTTCTCAATTTGTTGGTTTCAGATAAGTTTGGAGCCTAAGATAACTTCCCAAATATTTTACCCCTCCCGTCAGATTGATATCTTTGTCGCCAAGGTATATACGTCTCAATCCCTCTATAGTCTTTCTTCTCTTAAATGGTACTGACGTTTAGAACTTCTCCATCTGTCGACCTAGTTACTGCATGCAGGGCCCTTTGCATTCATTCCCTGAGATCGTTTTCATAGACAGCGGCTAAACCGAAGCCAGTGCCGTTGGCGGCACCGAATGCAACATAACCAAATTAAGGCTTTCACATATCTGGCAGGTTGTCGGTCCGGCACTGCCAAACGCAGACTGCGCGGATCTCGCCAAGTCGAATAACCGACCGATCTCCGAGTTATCGATTTCAATGTTTCCGTATGCGTGCTTGTTCAAACAAGCCTAGAGATGTCGGCGCCGGTGAACTATGTGTTTACTTACTTCAGGAGGAATATATGCTTTCATTCTAGTATCTTGGTGCCTTATACTATTTTCTAGTCGTTCCACCAGAAAATCAGAGGCATTACACATAAAAGTAATTGCAGAACTGATCTTGAAGTTTTTCAAAGAGCGTGTAAAAACTGCCTTCCAAGTATCTCACAGTCAACAGGGTTACCCAATGTTGTCTGTGGTTTTTGCTTCTTCCGTACTTCTTTTTAAGGTACAATAGCCCAAGAAGATAACGTTTGTTGATAGGTACGGCACCATCGATGCCGGGGTATGTGAAAGACGCCATTTAATTTAGGCAGGTGCCGGCACCGACGCCGGCTCCAGTTTGCCGGTGTGTGTGAAAAGGCTCTTACTGTCTTAAAAAATTTCCTTTCAACTAGGATGACCAAGTCATCTGCGTGAAAATCATGCGTTGCTGAGGTCGACTAATAGCAATTGTATGACTTAAATAAAAACAATTTTTTTTGTTTTCCTCTGTCAACCTTTATCGAAAATTTTGTTGATGATACTGTATTATTATAATGTTATTTTTTAATATTGATAATATCTCGTACATGTAATCTCTTTTTGGTACCAATATAAAAATTCCGCATAGCTTAGTTTCTATTTAATACACGAAAATTAGTTTTCCTATGCATATTTACTAGTGCTACCTCTTGTACCTTTCAGTGTTGAGGTTGAGGTTATTTTATATTATTGGTAACTGAAATCTTTATTCATGTCATGCATTTTTTCCTCTTTCTTCTGAGTCCGTCTACCCTTGGTTTCAGAGACACTTCAACCTGTAAGACTTATTCTGTTCACACCTTGTCCGTGGTCATACTTCCCTCTACCATAGCGTAAATAAAATAGAGTTGAGTTTAAAAAGGCATTTAATTAAATTAGAGAAGCGGACAAAATACACACAAAATGGTTAAATGATTATAATTTGGTAACGAACAAAGATCAACATTATTTAAAAAAAACACTGTTTAAAACGAACATTCTTAAGATTAAACAAAGTCATGCACAGGTGAACCCAAAACAATTAAATCTAGGCTAACAATACCTGAAAAAATGTACTGCAGAAAAGCCTTGTACACGCAGTATTTTCTTATATCGCTAAAGTTCTTCGAATCACTCTTATCCTACTGACAAAACATAAACTAGTTGCACAAGATTTTACAATTAGTAAGCTAAACGGAGCAGCTGACGCGTGGCTAACAAAGGGTTTAGAGATTTACCTTTTTCTATGGAAAATTTGTCCTTCAGGGGGGATAAAGCTTGAGTCAGTCCCGGGGTGTAGTGGTGGAGTTTTTACAATTAACTTTCCTCGAAACCGCTTGCTTTTGGCAGATTTTTCAATATTAAGTCATACGACGTAAATCGGTCTTTAAGCGATATTTTCGGAATTATTGGGAAACCGGTTTTTTCCATTTTCGGACGTACCGTGAATGGTACCGCAGAAAGCGAAAGTAATTACATATTGGTAAATTACACTGATTCGGACGCGCGGGGGTAATTTTAAATGTGCGTAACGCTCAGGTCGAGAGCTAGTGCCTGACTCCCGTCTTCTCCCCGCACGTAACAGTCTGTAGACCCCTGTTAAAGCTACGTTTGCAGAATGCTAAATAAAGGTCGCGCATACAGGGTGCGTTCAATAAAAACGGCCGAAAGTCACACCTGGAACCCAAAGAAGCCTCACAGTGTTGTGCTCCGCCAGGTCATTCGATTCTTCGTAGCATTCCCAGACCAGACAGGATAAACTCTTGAAGCGTTACTCTTTTGGGGCCGTCCGGTGTCATATATAATATAAATACGCCTGTCTGCTTAGGTCCTTCTATTATTTTCCTCGCAGTAAAGCTGAAGTTTCGCCTTGGCTTTACACCATAAAATCCTGTTCCAGCACCCGTATTGGTTTTTGAGCCATCCGTGTACTAGAATAAGTTTCCAGGAGGGAAGTGCATTACACGTTTGCTCGAAAATACTATATAAAGTATTCGAGACTGGAAGCATTCTGGGCATGAAAATCAAACCAATTTAGTTTTTAATTCTAATAAAAATTATTATATTATAGGCGATACATCATATCAAGTGGGAGGTTTTACATGGGCTGGCCATTTTACTTGGATTGACATCCAAAATGAAGATGACAAAGGAAAATTAAATCCAGTTAAATCGCCTACCATGGCAGGAGGACTCTTTGCGATTGATCGAAAATATTTTTGGGAAATAGGATCGTACGACGAACAAATGGATGGTTGGGGGGGGGAAAATCTAGAAATGTCTTTCCGAATATGGCAGTGTGGAGGACGCCTAGAGACTGTAGGTTATACAAATGAGATAACATATTAATTCTAATTTTAGTTGTTTGAAGGTTCCTTGTTCACGGGTTGGTCACATCTTTCGTGACTTCCATCCATATTCCTTTCCAGACAACAAGGACACCCATGGGATTAATACAGCGCGGCTAGCTCATGTTTGGATGGATGACTATAAACGCCTGTTTTTCATGCACCAGCCCGGTTTGGAAAATAACCCCGTCATAGGCGACTTGACCCATCGCAAACAATTACGCAAGAAATTGAGATGCAAAAGCTTCAAATGGTACTTACAAAACGTGTACCCAGAAAAATTTATCCCGGATGAAAACGTATTTGCCCATGGGCAAGTTCGCAACAGGTTTAACATGTGCTTAGATGATTTACAGCTGCCTGAAGATAAGGTGGGCCCCCTGGGTCTGTATCAATGTCACCCATACTTAGCAATGTCCCAATTTTTTTCAATAAGTACTAAAGGGGAGCTGCGAAAAGAACATTTTTGTGCAGAAGCGTTTGATAATTTTCAGGTTCAACTGACTGAATGTCATAGTCATAGCCGTGAACAATTTTGGGTGATTTATAAGAATGGTACCGTTTACAACCCGTCTTTTAATAAATGCTTGAGCAGTGAAGGCGTTGAGGATTCGAAAGGTGTTAAAATCGATACCTGCAAAGATAGTGCGCACCAGAAATGGAAGTTTACACAAGTTAATACTACTGTTGTTACTGTATAAGTATCATGTTGTTTAAATATATTTTTACTTATTTTGTAAATGTGTTTGATTCTGCTTGTTTAATGTTTCTCAGAAATGTTTTTAATTTCATTAAGAAATGCCTTATGAAGGATAAAAGAATTATACAGGATGAATCTTAAATGGCGGAAAATATTTAAATCAGACGATCCTGCATCAAAAACTGAGCAAAAAGTTCTACAAGCATTTTGCTCGAAAACGTTTAGTTTTTGAAAAATTCTTAATTAAAGTTTTGTAAACAGCAATGCTGTGTGATCAGTCGCACTGAGCTGTGGGTTAAGTCGCCTGCAATTCACATAGCAACGCACTTGATTTAACCCATTAACGGCCAAGTATTAAAATAAATATAAAAATAATTTTTTTTTATTGAATATCACTAAAAACACATTTAGAACCTAAGAACAAAAAAAATTTTTTTAATTTTATGCATATATTTTTAAAGGGTTTGTATACGAACCTTTGGCCAATAATGGGTATAATAGGATAAATAAAAATGAATTATTGAAACACTCATATTTCTTAAAATACATTTTAATTACACAAGAATGAAAACCATATGTTCGATGAGGAATTCATTGAAAAATGATGTAATCACATAAAGGTCAAGAGTGGGGACCTTGTGCGTGTGCTTTTTAGTGGAAATGTCCTCCGGGCAGAACCAAGGGAGTCGCCTTGATCTTATGTTGCTGCGGTGTTATGTTTTTTTTTAATTCAAATAAATAATTAAGTGCTTATTAACTTTGTTGTTTTATTATAAAACTGTCATATACAGGGTGTCCCAAAACTCCCTGGGACATAGAGCTACCACGTATTCTAGAGGTCAAAAAAAGTCGATTGGACCCAACTTTGTCATATACCAAAATGTACCGTTTGCCCGTGTGAGGAGTTCAAAGTTTACTTAAAAAATCACATTTTTGTATGCTGTTCAGAAACGTGTTAACCAATTTTAATGAAATTTGGTACCTGGGCACTTCAAAGGAAGCCACTACTTTCAGTAACGAAAGAAACCCAAAGAAAATTGGAGAAGGGTTAAAACCACCCCCACCCCCTGATAAATTTGTTCAGAATTTTTTTAAGGATGATGATACGATTCTATGTTTTTTTGAGGTGAAGACTTATTCAATAGCTTCATTTTTTGACTCTTGTAAAAACTGCGTAATTCGTATAGTTTCGAAGAAAAAAAATGTTTACTCAAACACTGATAACCGATATTATTATTGCAGGTTTAATTGTATTACAAAATTTAGTTGGCCGTAGACACAAAAATAAAAATGAATAAAATGAATAAACCTGAACTAATGTAATGATCACAACAAATATTGAAAATGTCTGCCTTCTTCCTCCAAATATTTCTGAACTCGTCTTCTCATACCTTCAAAAACATTTTGTAATAATTGAGGTGAGTTGTTAATTTCTTGACAGTTTTCTTTAATTCTAAGTTTCAATTCGTTTAAATCATTAACTGGAGTTTTAAAAATGGGGCCATAGAAAAAAGTCCAAAACAGTAATATCACAAGAGCGAGGGGGCCAGTGTGTTGCAGTATTCCTACTAATGATTCGGTCATCAAAACATTGGCGTAAAAAATTAATTGTATCTGCAGCTGCATGAGCTGTTGCGCGCCATCCTGTTGCAGAAAACCATCCCGTAGCTCATCATCGTGAATTCATTTAAGAAAGAGTGCAATAATTCGTTCTTTTACCTTGCTGCAGTTAGCGTGCCTTCGAAAAATATTGGCCCAACTAACCTACGACGACTCATTCCAACCCAGACTCCTATTTTCTGTGGATAAAGGGGAGCTTTAATTGTAACGTGTGGATTCTCGCTACTCCAAATCCGCATATTCTGTAAATTAACATACCCATTAAAGTAAAACCAAGCTTCGTCGGTAAAAAAGGTTAAATTTAACTGCTCATCGTTGAGATTATCCAAAAATCAACGACAAATCTGAACTCTTTTTGGATAATCCTGTTCTAAAAGCTCCTGAACGGAAATAAATCGGTAAAGATGCAGATGCAAAGCTTGTCTCAATATTCTGTGGCATGTACCGTAACTTAAATCATCAACTTGCTGGCATAAATGTCTAATTGGTGTTTTTGGAGCCTCGTCAATTCGTTGTCTTACAGTTTCAATTAAAGCAGGTACAATCTTCTTTGGCCTACCAGACCCTTTTTTCCTTCCAACACTTCCCGTTTCTCGAAAATTGCTGACTAAATTCTTATCCAAAGCATAAAATTTTCGGTATGTAATAATTTCATTGGGATACCTCTCTCGGAATTCCACAAAACAAGAAGGAATCGAATAGGTCCATTCCTTCAGTCTAGTAAAGACGTGACTTTTCATTCCACAGTCCGCTGAGGATCAGCTTTTTTGGATCTCCTGATACTTTAAAATTTAAATTAAAATTATTAGAAACAGCTGTTATCAATATCTATCGTGAAACCATTTTTTTTTCGGAAACATAGAAACAAGCTTTTATCGATATAAATGTAGAAGTATTTAATAAATAACCTGTAATGATAACAATCTAAAAAAATGCTGGTATGAGCAACACTACCAGACGTTGTAGCGTCCCAGTACACTAATACATGCTGCCTAATTTTCTTATACGATTGATCTTACCATTTATATGGTTTACCAAAAGATAATTTTTGTAAGATATAAAGTAGTTAACACTCTTCCAAGCGCAATGAAGGGATTAACAGCTACTATACCAACATTAGTCAAATTGCTACCTATTTAAGGAAATACAAAATATTATCAATAGTTTTATTAACTTTCTATTATCAAATATAAAAAAATTATAAAGGAACCACAATTAGTCATATTTTTCAATAAATACATTCAGCATTAAATTTGAACCAACACATCATGAGGTACTCATTACAATAATATATTAATATAAACAAAGCCTATTCTACAATAAATTATATAACATAGATGATGATGAAATCAATACAGAAACGTTTGTGAAATATTATCGGTCAGTCTTTTTCAAATATTTAGTTCTTTAGTTTTGCTGATTTTAAGCAGATCCAGTACCTTGTTGCCTGGTCTTAAATAGTGGACGGAAAATAAGACCATTTTCAGCAACTACCATATCATCTGCTTCTACGTCTTCTTTATCTACGGCAGATCGAACAGGCCGCAATTGACTTCTGAAGACTGGTCTAAAGATAATAGTTTCGGCTCTTTCCAAATCGTCATCTGTTTCAGCTACATTTGGAAGTACTCCAGTTTTAACAGGATCTTGAGCTGATCTTCTAGATCTTTGATTCCGTACGAGACCATTCCTTGAACGAAGGTGTGGAAGAAAAATCAAACCATTTTCAGCCGTTTTCATTTCCTCATCAGAACCATCATCAATGTTTAAAGATCTCAGAAGTCTCTTAAGCGTTTCCTCGTTGTCACTGATTGATTTTAAGTTGTTCACTTCGTTTACTGAACGTTTTCTAAAGATGGCAATTGGATGAAAACCAATGGCTTCTACGAAGCTTTCGCTGGATTCCAAAGCTTTCATTTCACTTGCAGAAGAACCACCCACTGATTCGAGGCTAACATCTGTAGATGTAGTTTTTAATGAAATTGGGTTTGAAATATCAACGGACCTCTTGCTAATTCTTTCGCTTCCGGGAAGCTGTATTCTGCTTTCCTTTGTAAATCCATCGAGAACGGATACTGAAGGTCTACAGGTTGCCAATTCAAGAAGAGCAAAACTGCTTAGAAGTACCACAAGGCGTTTCATCTGAAATATAATAAATTATGATTAACACATTTAGAATAATCAACAAATTATGTTTTTGACGGAATACTACTAGATTTGATTTTCTTTTTGAATATAAAAAGACTAAGGTTATTACTCACCATTATAATATTTTTGATCATATTCGGTAACCCAAGTACTGATTTGGACGTGATGTTGAAGATTTAATGTTGCTAGAATTCACTTTACCTCTTACAAGTTTTCAAATGTTAATACTGGCTCAAATGAGGCGTTGCGCTTATATACCGTACTCTAGTAATCAGATCTAATTCCTGTTTGACGCGAATGGGGAAGTGCTAATTGTCCGTTGTCGCAAGTTTACTTTTCTGAAATAGATCTAGAAATAACTAGGTATTCATAATTACAGGCAGTTGGTTATTCATTTCAAACAAAATTTGTAGTAAACATCTAGGAAAAGTATGTTTTTAAATGCTGATTTATATCGAG
>JABXWE010058441.1:0-24827 GCA_014611495.1 Limonius californicus
TTTGGAGTAAACATGACTTTCATTCCACTTTTTTATATATTGTCGCTTGTCTGAATACAGTGTATATACTGAAAATATTACCCTGACTGACTCTTGGCTGCTAGTTTTTATTTAATAAAAAATTAGGAGTTTATAATAAAAATATCAAATTATGTCATCTCCTACGCATACATATGACAAACTAGTATACCAAATTTCAAATTAAAATATTGATAAGGTTCAGAGAAAATCCCCGAGGTGCTATTTTCTATGTTTGCCATAAAAAAAATTTTTTCTTAATTTTAATCAAAAGTAGGCATGAAAAATAATAACATTACAAATCCCCAATTTGAACAACCAACAAATTATTGATTTATAACATTTTTTGCTGTACCTATTTTTGGGGTATACCCTAGCCTTAACGCCAACATATAATGAAAAGAGTGTTGGTATATAAATTTCAGCAACTGCTTAATTTATTGAATTATCTTTATGCAAAGTTTGAGCACATTTAGTACTAAAATTTATAATTTTAGCTATCCAAACTATGCCTCATTAGATACTAAGTAGATATAAATTATTTATGTATTACTAGCATTAATATAGTAAAGTTCCTTTTGCTTCCATGCACCCAAAAACAGTATCGCAGGCTTGTAGTTAGAAGATCGTAAAACTTTGCCTTTATTAAAGCCAAAAATAGAAAACTATCCTTTTTGTTTCCTAACAGTTTAATGAAAAACACCGAATTATACAAAGCCTCATAAAATC
Organism: Limonius californicus; assembly: GCA_014611495.1. Classification (NCBI taxonomy): domain Eukaryota; kingdom Metazoa; phylum Arthropoda; class Insecta; order Coleoptera; family Elateridae; genus Limonius; species Limonius californicus. The sequence goes on from JABXWE010058441.1 coordinate 748, forward strand.
AAGTCACGCAAACATATCTTTAATATCAAACTCATCAAAGATTTATGCTAATGCCTGCTTAAGCTGTCTCGACATAATGTTTTTAATGAACCGCTCAATCTCAAAACGATTTCCTTGGCTGTTCCTATTTTAAATTTTTATCTAGGATGAATTGTTAAACATGGAAATGTAAGCTGGAACTTTTCGATTTTCCAATACAGGTGGGCAGTTTATATTAATTTTACAAATGTATCGACGTTAATCTGGGAACACGTCATGATTAGCAGGCTCGTGAATTATTTTACATAACTCTTATGTAGTACCAGCACTTATTGACACACTTTCTATGCGTTCGCGTGTTTTTCTGTGATAATTTTTCGGTGCTTCTGGAAGATGACCGAAACGGAAGAGAAGAACAACAAGGTCTTTGTTGGCTTGTATATAACATTTTGCGTGTTATTTATCACATGGTTGACCACCAAATTTTTCAAAGGAAGAAGGCAAATGCACCAAGCGTTTGACACCATCGGAGTACAACTGCAACGAATGCAAGACCAGCTGGACCAAAGAAGAGATGCTGAAGACAGTAGTCGAATTGAATATTCGAACGGGAATGAAGAAGAAAAGCTCTGTCCTCTGATTGAAAACGATTCCGAAAAAGTAGAATCTGATTCTGAGAAGATTGATACTGAATCTGAAAAAGAGAAACTAAAAGACGAATAAAATGTGTTCCACATCGCGCCAAATAATAACATGCACTTAAACCGGAAGTATTGATTATTTCAAATCAATGGTGGCGACTTTTCTTTTGTATATAGTGTGGAGCGGTTGCTAAGAGTATTATCCACTCTGAGTTTGTTATTTAGTTGAGCCTGTTGAAGAATGGAATAACAAAACTACGTGTAGTGCAAGAAATTATTAATAGTAAAGTGCTACAGGATTAAGCAAAATGCGTTTTCAAAAAGTGTCGGTGGATGTGTGGATGGTAATTATGACCTCTGGTTCGTGTCTTTTTTTAGCGTTTATTGCTTGGGTCTTCCTAAAACTGGCCTATGCCTGTTTTTGGTTACCTGGCTATCTTCAGAAACAGGAGGAAGAAAAATTGCGTCAGGAGCAGCTTGAACCAAATGGTGAGGGAATTAAAGAAAAAGAAGAGGAATTAAAGAAAATTGAGTAATGGGCACCATAGCAGTATTATTTAATTCCATCAACTCTAAATGTGATGCGGGTTATCCGCTATTTTGTGAATAATCACTGATCTTATAATTAGTATCAAATTGTAATTTTATTGTAACGAACGAGCTGAAACGAAATGGCTTTCCATAATATGTTGTTGTTAACTTCACCCACATCACGTAACTAGAAATAACAATCACATAGAAAATCGAATTTGGGTTGTTTACTCTATGCCAAACTTGTACGGCGAAAGCACGAAAATGTGTCAAATCTTTTTTTAAACGTTTTGTTGTACCAAGCGCAACGTGCCACAAGCATAAAAATGTGAACACATTTGATAGCTAACCGCCGTTTTATGTGTAATTGTAAATTCTCTGACGTAACACCTAATCAATGTTACATTTAGCGGCATAAGTTTGCGTTTGTACGTTTGTTTATAGTAGGTGGGTGGAGTTAAAGACAAGATAGAATTAAATCGTTATGAAACAAAACATGAGTCTTACCTTGCATGTCGCATTTAATCTATTTTGAGAATTGTTTCAATAACGAAATACAAGTACCTACATAATTACTAATTTTGTAATTTTATTTAAATAATTAGGGAAAGATGTTTCTTATTGATAAGCAGGATAAAGATAATATAAAACATTGTTTATTGAGAGGTATAATTACAGCTAATAGAAAGAAGTTTTGTATTTGTACAGAGGACATTTACATAATATTATTTCACCATGTACTAATGAGATTAAAAATAAAACACCTTTGCTTTTGTTACTGTTATAATGCTATAAGTATATTGAATTTTATCGAATAAAATAAGAATTGTCTTGTATTTTTCTTTTATAATAGTGCAGTAGAACCTGATCAATAATGTTTTTATAATGGAAACTGAAAATCAGGAACTAAAAACTAGAACCGTTCAAATTTTACAATTTTAAGAAGATCTTGAGTTTGAAGCATTGATTTTCAATTTGCAGTCGAAATTGCGACAGCTAAATCTTTAGCTAAATGTTTAGATCTTGTTCTTGAAGTTGCACAGTTTGAGTTTGAGGTAAAATTTTGAGTTTGAAGCCACTCATTGTGATGTTGAGTTATCCATTTTGAAGTCCAAATTTCAAATTCGAAATTAAAACTGTCTATCAAAATCTATAGATGTTAATTCATTAGCCTATTTACAAACGTTGGCAATGAAAACTAGATGTAATTTCATGAAGAAATGTTCTTATGAATGTAGGTTCTATCTTTCTTTGTTAAGAAGTTACAGGTTTTTAAAATAATTATCTCTTTGAACACTAAATTAAGTTGAAAAAACGTAGTAGCCATGGTTTATAATAACAATAGTTAATAAAAAATAATCACTTGTAAAAAAAGTTTGTTTATTTGTTTTGTTATGATGTTCCACTCCACTCCATGCAAGATAGGTATGTGGTATCAGCATGACGGAGCTCCACCTCATGGAGGAAGACAAGTGACCGAATGGTTGCATACTCATTTTCCAAATAAATGGGTTGGTAACGGAGGTGCCATGGCCACCTAGATCACCCGACTTAAATCTTTGCGATTTTTATGTATGGGGTCACTTCAAGCATCTTGTTTATAGCGTGTAAATAAATGATAGTCATCCATTGTTGCAGAGGATTCGAGATGCTGAAACACATATTAGAAAGAATATGAATTTATTGATTATTATTATTAGTGCAAGAGAGTTTAGTTCGTCGTTGCCAGTTGTGTATTCAGGAGAATGGACTAATTTTTGAACATTTACTGCAGTGTCAATGTTGCTTTCTGTTTATTATAATAAATGTTTTTGATTTTCTTAAATTATGATTACGCATTAGTGTTCAAAGAGATAATTATTTTAAAACCCCTATAACTTCTTAACAAAGAATGATAGAACCTACATTCAAATGAACACTTCTTCATGAAATTACATCAAGTTTTCATTGCCAAAATTAGTAAAGAGGCTAATGAATCGCCCTGTATATTTACTTTTCAGGCTTAGTCGAAAGTAAACACTTAAAAAATGCTAAAGTAAATCTTCTGTGTATTGTTCATTGAGTTTAGACCAATATTACAGCTGTTACCAATTTCCTCTCATTTTTTTAAATATTTGAGGTGTGTAGCTTCAAAATTAACTTAGTAAGAAAGTGATTTTTTCGGGATCAACGAAATTTAATTAAAGCTATTTCTTTCCATGGTAGACTTTTGAAAATTGAGAAACTGGTTCTAGATCACCAACTGGTCCCTATCACGTTATTAATAACTTTCCCCTCCTCATAGTTATAGAGAATCCACGCACTTCTTCTTGAGGTAATTGGTTTTGACCCTGATTATAGCAATTATAAGCTGCCTTTGTCTGATACACTACGTGATAGTGGTGCAGAATTCGAGTGTTTGATTGAGTGACTCGTAGATTGCTGTTTCTGATGCCAAGTCGGGCACAGAATGCTGCCTTTGAAACTAACCCTGATTTGTATCATTCATTCTAATGCATGTCGGAGCTGTTTCAAGGCAAAGTAAATTTGTAAATAACATGGTACTGAATCAAAAATGTTTAGGGGACCACGGCCGAGTAGTGACCGAGGTGCTTGACTTCGGAGTTATTCTACCAAAGTCGCTCAGGTTCGAATCCTAAGCGCTGCACTTTCCCAGCGTGTTTGTAGTGTCTTATTTGTTGTAGTTGGGACCTGGGGGTTTCAAGGGTGGGGCATGATAGACCCGTTGTATAACACGGGATCCGGGAAAAGCTGGGCGGAATGGGAATCATGGAATTGCCCACAATTCTTAAAAAAATTTAGAAAACATATGGTAATAAACGCAGATTGCTGGTTTTGATACTACACCCTTATATATTCATCATTATTTATAAAATCCTGTATATTATGAGCATTTCTGTTTGTTAGAGCACATTAAATCCAATCAGTTTGAATCAGATCTGTTTGGTGACCAATGATTAGTTCCCATTTTATTAATCCACATAAAATATCTTTTATTTAAAACGCCAATCACCTTGCAAGCATTAACCGATGGAACACCGTATCGTTGAAGTAATAGTATACACTGATCGTTTATCTTTATACTATTTCATTCAAGCTTCTTAGTTTTTTATGAATTTTTATAGTTAAGCATCAACGACATTTCTCCTTGGAAAAATGCCATTGACTATATCAGTTAAACGCTCTTTGGTTAAACAATCCAAAGTGCTTTTCGTGTGTTGATATAATTTCGCAAAATGTCCTTCGACCGGAAGGTCTTGTAGGTATAAGTTTTGAAGAGGACATAACTTAAATGCTGATCGTTACGTTTCTTCGAATATATAGCAAAATATGTACCCAGGTAGAAATAACAATGGTTGGCAGCATCTCGACTATATTATATTGAGGGTTTCTTGGAAATACAGTGAAATATTCGACTCTATGTCTTCCGTAACAATATTGTTTAATTATTTGTTTGGGCAAATTTGTTAGCATTGCTTATAAAAATTAGTTGGCTAGGAACTCAATAAACATGATAATAAATATTCAGTTGTTCTTAAGTACAGGGAGTACCACATTTTTGATAATAATTAAAATCTTTTTTTTATCTGAAACTAATTACTTCGATACTATTAAGCCCCTGTCACACTGCTAAATGTTCTCATAAAAATATGCACTATTTGTAAACAAACAAGAAGTGAGGTTAATTGTGTATTTGCTAGGAATGATATTATTTTTTACAATAATGGAAAATTCAGAAGTGAAACATAAATTATTAGTAGCATTTACAACAAATTTATTACGTTAAAACATAATTTCAAGGAAGAACCGCACGAACTTGCTAAAAACGCTTTACAAAGTGAGGTTACGGTTTAAGTCGGTAATTGGTTTTCGGGCGGGCTTTCAAATTTGCACATGGTAGGGTAGCAACAACCAATCAAATGTCGACATTTATAAAAATTTTAGGGACGGTTCGATTTTACAAATCTGTTGTACGTGACGTCATCAGAATACAGACGTATTTTGGATTGTGACGTTAAAATGTAAACATGGTTTTTAAAAAAATTAAAAAAATGTATTATAAATATTTTTACTATGGGACAGGTTTTGCAGATACCTCTACGAAAATTATACTGTACTTATTGGTTAAAAACTACTACAGACACGCTGGTTGCTTCTGAGAAATAACATGTTATTTTGTTATTTTAAATGGAACACCTGTAATTTTTTTGGATTTAATACAAAATTCTGGGTGGGTTCATATACTTCATATGATATTTTTAGGGAACTTATTTCTTGCCTTCTTTTAGCTCTTCTACGTGTTAGACATCTACAGTTCTACGACGAAGGTAAGTGACTGAATTCCCAAATAAAACACGTAACACAAGCATAGGAGAGAAGACTGCTACAATAATAAGAGACAACGTACTCAAAGAAGAAAAGTTATTTTCTAACAGTTTTAGAATAATTAGGTGGCTAGTATTAGTACATATGTACATTCTGTAAACATAGTAATTTAAACTTTATTCTTAAAAACCCAGTGCAATATAATGTTCTCTTAAAAACCTAAAAATAAAAAGTATAATATAATACATTGTACAATATTTTTTCAAATACACGTAAATGTAATATATAGGGTGATTTTTAACAGGTACGAAAAACTTTAACCACGTATACCTGAGGTTATTTAACATTTAAATCATCTAGTAATTTATTTTAATTCCGTTACGGAGATATGGCGCTTCAAAGTTTTTTTACATCAATTCACTAATATGTAAATAACATTTTTGTTTCTTGTCCCATTTTGATAAAATTCGTTGTTTTGGAAAGCTAACAGTCGAAGCTTAATTTTTAGTTTATAAATTGTAATTGTAAAGACCGTTTCTGGAAAACAGAATAATAGTCCAGAAGCTGTAAAAAGAAGTTAAGGTTAATGATCTCGTTTTCAAGATATACCCAGTGGTGAGCTACGCAAATTTTAACAGCGTGCTCGCTCTTTTTTTCTAAAAAAAGGCGCTATTAACTATAATGCAACTTATCTTTTGAATCCCATAGAATCCGATGTTTTTGATATTTTTTACACAAATTGGATGTTTTTAGGAAATAACGTAAGTAAACAGAATTTTAACGGGGGGGCCTCGCTAATTCCAGGAAAATTTAACAAAAGGCTCGCGGGAGCCCTCGCGTGCCCCCTCACCACCGTATACAACCCAATTTAAATATTTTTAAATCGAATTATTCAGTTCTGGCATAGGCAAATAAACACTGTTTATTACGTTATGCTTCTGGGTTAGATTTCATCCACTTTCACATTCAATTTACACCTAGACTGGAAATTAAACTTGGACTGAGCTTTCCAAAACAACAATGTTTATCAAAATTGGACAAGAAACATTAAATATATTATCATTTTAGTGAATTGATGTAAAAAAGCTTTGAAAGCCCATATTACCTAAATTAAAAAAATTTTCTAGGTGATTTTATTGTTAAACAACCACAGTTATACGTTATTAAAGTTTTTCGCACATGTTGAGAATCACCCTGTATAAATGCAAAACAACGACGTCAACAAGCGTTTTAACTGTGTTAGATATAAATAATTATCTAGCATTTTTCAAAATCTGTTAGAGACAATTGAAACTTCTAACATTTTGGCGAAAGTATAAAATTTTAGTCTACTACAGACATATCAAAATTTGCATGTCAATGTAACAACTTGACATTCACTTTTTTATCATTTAAGCAAAGAGCAGTATATTTATACAATATGCTACTCTTTGATTTAAGTTTCATATTGAGTATTCTTGTCACTTTCAATTAACTTACTTGATTACGCTGTTAAACACACATTTTGCGACGTAGAAATTTTTAGGTGTTTCTGATGTATTTCGGCACCCTAAAACCGAATTTAAAAAAAGAATTTTCTTATCACCCACGCATTTTTAGTAATAAGCATTTATATTTTACAAGTATGCAACATACGCATATTGCGCCACTTTGTGTAATGTGTCAGCAGTGACGAATATACCGTGTTAAGGCAAGTTCATTCCTGTCTATTAGAAGTACGCACCAAATCAGATATTGTACATTAGTAGACATTTACCGGCGTATGAAGTTACTGCATTTCCTATGTCGCGCCGCGAAACGTTGTTACTAACGTGTTTGTGTCCTACATACTTGATTTATGTTTATTACTGTACTGTGATTAACTGTGAATTAACAAACAAGTACAATGTCATGTTATGTGTGTGGGGAACTAACTTTTAAATCGCAAAAACGTACTTTCACCCCACTTGTACGAACAGCTTACGAACTTTATTTCGGAGTTAAAGTCAAGATAAGTCATGAGCTCCTCACATATGTTGCAAGAGTGCAAGACTCGTGTAAGATTGTTAACAGGTTGGTTGAAAGGTACAAAACGTAAAATGCGCTTTGCAGTACCAATGGTGTGGAGAGAACAGAAAGACCATGCCACAGATTGTTACTTTTGTCTCACTAACATGCCCAGTATGTTAGTGAGACACTAACATACTGGGCATCGGACCGAAGTCCAAGCATACTGTGCAGTATCCCAATTTACTCGTACCATCAGCTTTACGGCCCGTCGAACATAGTGAAGATCTTCCTATCCCAAATCTACCAGAATCTTGGAATTTGGAAGAAGAGGTACCTGAAAGCACCGGTGTTCCAACTGATGATATGCGATTCGCACAGGAAATCGACAATGATCCACTATTTCAAACAGCCAAAACCACATCTGATTTTACGGGCTGAACTGGATGATTTAGTTGGAAATTTAAAATTAGCGAAATCACAGTCAGAACTTCTAGCATCGAGATGAAAACGATGGAATCTCCTCGAAGGTGACGTATATATAACTCAGTTCCGAAAACGTCAAAAAGGACTTACACATTGTTTCGCTCAAGAAGGGGTTTTGGTATATTGCACGGATGTTGACAACTTATTTCACGCATTCGGACAGAAACATGAACCAAGCAATTGGCGCCTATTTATAGATTCTTAAAACTTAGCTTTACAGGAGTTTTGCTTCACAACGGCAATAAATACCCATCTGTACATACAGCTCATACCGTTCATATGAAGGAATCATACGAGAATATGCGATATCTCCTAGAACACATCCGGTATAATGACTATGAGTGGTCAATCTGTGGAGAGCTAAAAGTGATAGCGCTTCTTCTTGACTTCAGCTGGGATATACAAAATACAGTTGTTTCCTGTGTGAATGGAACAGCCGTGCACGAGATCGTCATATACAGAAGGAATGGCCATTAGTCAAGCACTAACTCCAGGCCAAAAAAATATTACCACTGGTTGATCCTAAAAACGTATTTCTACTACCACTGCATATTAAATTGGGCTTAATGAAAAATTTCGTTAAAGCATTAGGTCGGAACGGAAGAGGGTTGTATCTGAAACAGACATTTCCAGGAGTTAGTGAGGCAAAAATTAAAGAGGGCATATTTGTGGGACCACAAATACGAGAAGTAATGTAAGATGGCGAATTTGATAACTTGCTGAATGAATGAATGAAGTTGAACTAAGAGCAGGGAGAACTTTTACAACAGTCGTGACCAATTTTCTTGAAATGTCAAAGCTGAAAATTACAAAGATCTTAAGACTGGATTACTTAGTATACATATATACAGTGCGCGTGTAAAGTCTGGAACTATTGAAATAAATCTTCTATTAAATGTTTTTGAAAAAAATCCTCGAACACGTCGATTTTTTTCTTAAATTAGACATATTTGAATGTAATTGTTATTTGTAGATTGTCTTTTGTTTCTGAGTTATAGCGATAGCGAATTTTTTTTAAATGGATACCCTAATTTTTTATGTCGGATTTGGAAAGAGCGTGAAATTCTAAAAACAAATATGCTAAAAAAGTATGATACTGCATTAAGAAGTTTTCGAGATAAGTGCGTTTAAAGTTTTAAAACAAAAAATAAATGACAATGAAGAGTTCCAAGTTTGAATAAACAAAATCAAGTAGCCATGTAACAATTGACTTCTTCACTTGACAATTGAGTTCCTCGCAGTTTGTTCATCTGTTTTTATTGTGTGGTTTTGTACGTAATTCAGTAAATAATGGTGCAATATTTGACAGAAAAAGAGCGAATTGAAGTTTTAATATTGGGGGGATGTGGCGACCATACTAGAACACAACAAGATGTTTGTGACCTATTCAATAACAACTATCCTGATCACGGCGACGAACATGGAGAACGGTTCCACCAAAACGTTGCAACCATGGAAAAGCGATACCAAGGCAAATGGAGTCCTAGTTGACTTGCTGATTACTGCTGGACATTAATCCGTGATGCCCCAGAGACCAAATATCGACGTAAAACAACCGCAACAACATTTTGAAGTAAGTGCAACATTAAGAACATACCGATATTCATATATTTCCGTATAACGCACAACACTTCGTAGCAAATAAAGTGTGGATGATAAAGAAAATCCAAGGTCATTTTCTACTGTATGGTGAAATTTTACATAACACACGCCATGTTTTATCCCTGTCACAAAAAAATTGATTTTTGTTTACCAGCGTTATTAGCGACTTTATTGAAAATTTTCCAAAATACTTGAACAAGTTAAGCCAAGACAGAACGAAACATTATTGGGATCTTGGGAATAGGGTTAGAAGGCGAATAGTTTGTTTAAAATCAAACGGCCCTCCTGTTACAATTATAAGCGGTGGTAGTATTTTTTTTAAATTAAAAATAATATTTTGGTATAAAAACTAAATTAAAATATGATAACAATGTTTTTAAATATAAACAATAATTTACCTCAGCTAAACAATTAAAAACATAAAAATAAATACGAGGTCTGATCAAAATATATCCAGAATGGTTTCATAAGTTTGCAATGACTGAATACCGATGGATGTGGTTTTGCATAAAGGAACTTTGGCATCTATTACCTATGTGCTGTGAACCACATTGGCCTTGCTCAGTCGGTGGTTTCACAGTAATGTTTTTTGGTGACATATGTGTAACTGTTTGACGCATTTGTCATGTCTGAAAAAAGTGATCAACGAATTTGTATCAGATTTTATCAAAAACTTAGAGACACTTGCAAAAATATATATTTAAAGTTACAGAAAGTCTATGGGGAAGATTGTATGAGCCGTGCACAAATTTACGAGTGGTATAAAAGCTTTAAAAATGGCCGCAAAAGTGCTCAGAGTGATCCGCGTTCTGGAAGACCTACAACCAGCAAAAGTGAAAAAAGTATTGAAGCTGTGCGCACCGCTGTGTGGGAAAATCGGCGAATAACTACTCGTGAGTTATCTTCAGAACTATACATTAGTTTCGGTTAAGTTCAATTAATTCTTACGAACGATTTGGGTATGAAACGCGTCTCAGACAAATTTGTACCAAAACTCCTCACAGTTGAGAAAAAACATGCCCGTGTTTCAGCTGCTACTGAGTTGCTTGAGTGCGTCAAAAACGACGAAAAATTTGTAAAAACAACCGTAACTGGCGACGAAACGTGGGTTTATGGGTATGATCCTGAAACTAAGGCCCAATATTTACAGTGGAAGACTCACAATCAGTCTCTCAGACCTAAGAAAGTACGACAAAGCCACAGCAATGTAGACGATGCTGACTGTTTTTTTTCGATTACAAGGGAATTGTGCATCATGAATTCGCTCTATCGGGCCAGACAATCAACAAGGAGTATTACTGCCAAGTTCTGCGACGTTTGAGGGACGCAGTTCGTCGGAAAAGGCCGAACATGCATGAGAATGGCGATTGGCAATTGCATCATGACAATGCCCCTGCCCACGCATCGCAATTTGTGCAGCAGTTTCTTGCTAAGCTTCGTATTGCACAGGTCCGTCAGCCACCCTATTCGCCAGATCTTGCTCCCAGCGACATTTTATATTCCCGAAAATCAAATTCCATTTGGAAGGAAAAAGATTTCAAGACATTGAGGAGATACAGCAGAACACGACGAAGCAGCTGCTCGCTATTGCAGAAGAAGAATTTAAAAAGTGTTTCGAGCGGTGGCAGCAACGCTGGATTAAGTGTGTAGCTTCGGAAGGGGATTACTTTGAAGGCGATTACATATTAATTTCATAAATCTTGTAATTTCTTTTTAAATAAAGCCATTCTGGATACATTTTGATCAGACCTCGTATTCTCTGATTTCTAATGTAAATATAATAAAATAAAAAAAACCTATTGATAGGGAAAAAGGAAGTCAACAATGGCCTTAAAAGGCTAATATTTTATTAAATTGTTAAATGTTCCATAATCTACGACAGCAAATTGAATTTTCGATACTTCTTACTTATGGCGAAAATTATTCTGAAAAATCTTATTAGTACTATAGAAATGTCAAAGTTTGCATGTCGAGGTTATGATTTAAATTCAACTTTTTTATTGTTTTAGTTAACGATTGAGGGTTTTAAGCGCTTTTAATTAATTTACTTTATTAAAAGTGGCTATATTGTAAATTTCCTAAAATTGTTTCTGTAAACGTAACCTTACATGCTTGAACAAGTTAAGCCGGGACAGAACGAAACACATTATCGGCGTCCTGGGGAATAGGACTGGGGGGCGAAGGGCTGTTTGTTGAATATCGAACGGGAGGGTAACATCCCCGGCTGCCAACAGATGTAGCCGTTTAAAGTGACGTCATCACTCTTGGCAAAGTCGCGGCCGGGGACATGACAACCTTCACCTCGTAAATACAAATATCTCTGCACTTACTCAATAAATACCTTCAAAATAATTAAACTGATTTTATTTTTCCATGTAAACAGCTCACGTCGCGCAACTAAAGTGATCTCAATAAACAATAATTAGTGTAAATATTCGAAAGTGTGTCTGTGTGTCGTTGTTTGGAGCCCCAGGTATAGGGGTGGCTCGAGCTCATTGTCCCTCGGATGAAGGGTCCCAAAAATAAGAACCCAAGTGCTCACTTATTGTGATATCGGACGAACTCTGAAGATAAGCATTACCAAACATAATTATCTCTCGCTAGCACATAATTGCAGTATGCTCATGCTCATTATTTAATGTGATGATTTCGAACGGAACGGTCTGCACGGGACACGAGTGCTCTTCTTCTGAATGAAAATACGCGTCCAAATCAGCTGTAAAGCTGGGAGCAGCTAAAGGAATTTCGGGACGCCATCGCCATCGTCACCGGGTTAGGACCGCCAGGTCTAATTCGGGAAGGCATTTAACGAATGAAGAATTTGGTTTATGTCTAGGCTTGATGTGAGTATTCTATAATTAAGTACGAGGAAATTACGTTTATAGTTCCTTATTTGGGGCATACATTTGAACATGAAGTAATCAATTATGGTTGTGTTAATGGGATGTCAAGTAGATATAAATTGTGGGGGGTGTAAATAAAAAAATTGTATTTTTAAAACACTAACATTTCTTATGCAGGAAGTGTAGCAATATAAGACAAGTAATTTCAAAATATTTAAATTAGAGATGTTAGTACGTATCTTTTAATGTTTTCATCAGTGTAATTTATTTATGGACACAGATAAGGGATAAGAGTGGGGTCTTACTGAGAATTTGATATTAATAAACAGAGTGCGTCAATTAAGTAGTTCTAACTGCAATAGTTATGTAAATAAAAGGTTGCAACATATAATTTCTTAAATAATTGTTTTACCTTTTTTAGAGCAGTTTTACTTTTACAAAAACTGCACGCCTGTTGTGTATTGATCTTAAGACAGATGCTTATGTGGTCTGTTAAATATTTAAAGCTGAAAATGTACATTCAGGGAAATAACAGATGTTCTGTATTGGCATTTCGTATTTCATTACAGCCTAATAACCCACATTCGATTTTTCCACGTATACAATAACATCGTAATTTATTTAATTTACGTACCTTACGTACTTGAATATAAAAGCACAAAAAAAAAGTCAACCACTTTAGTCACTCTTCCTCATTCTTCCAATAGTTAATAAACTTTAAATATTTACAACAGTATAGTAGGAGGGAAAGAAACCTTTCTTATAATATCCGCTTCCTATATCGCAGGCAAAAAATAGGACCCCCCCATCAACACATATTTGTTTTTAATTATGATTTAAATCATTCTGTTCTTGAATTAAAAGTACGGTCTTACAGTTATTGTATTTTTGACAATTGAATTTATTTATAATTGTTTGATACACATATTGCCATTAAGCTAAACAAAAAAAAATAGTATAAGCATGTCCAAATTTATAATACCGTATTCTGCATATAACCTTATGCCTTTTAACAATATTGAAACATTTCGCCAGAGGTAACCTAAAGCGACTGCCACCCAAAATTAAAGGTAACTTTTAACATTGGCAAACGATTTCACAAGGTGGTCCTGAAATAATTGATCAAACTTTGGGAGCGAGCTTTCTACACCAAAATAAGAAACATAGTTCATATATACCTTGGTTCGAAAATGTTTCGTTACAGCATTCTAAAGTGAGACTTGTCCGATCAGCTTTCTGTATATAATTATGATAATAGTTGACCAATATTTTAAAATATTTTGTGAATACCTTACTCATCGAAGTTGAAAATTAGAGGCTAGTTTCATTTCAGTAAGTACGTCAGATGCGTCTCAATCTCAAGTTGGAGGATTAGGTACTGTTTCCTACAATATCTTTAACATTGTTTTGTTTGTCTTATATTTGACAAAATTATATTATTCTTTGTGCGTAGGTACCCCAAAAAGGTGCCCTTATTCAAACTAAATAAACTCAACCGTTTTCGACATAATTCAAATAGAAAAAGTTGCAGTGATAATTTGGAAATTTTGTAATATATGGATTAAATTCGTAGAATAGATTCAAGACAACAAGACAATTAAAAAAATCTCATATAAACATTTGTCGGCAAACGCTTAGAATTCAAGATACAACCCATTTAGTGTTAATAAGTAAGATTATGTTTAGATAAAACATTTGTAGGGTTGTACCTTGTAAACTAAACGTTTGCCGACAAAGTTTATATGAGTTTTTTTATTGTTTTGGTATGGAGAACTCGCTCCCAAAGTTTGACCAATTATTTCAGGACCACCCTGTATTCGCTTTTCTATTCGCCACATACAGTTCGTCCAACCGATCTTTTATGTCACGTGACAAGTAATGCGTTTGGTTTAAGATGTAAATACTAATAGCTAGTCAAATGAGGTTCTAGTACCATGAAAATAAAAATTGGCGTTGACGGATAAAAGAGCGGGCTATTTAAATTGCGTTCTGCTATGAAATTACTATAAAGCTGTGATATTTTAATTATTTACCACACTTAAATTTGTTATTGGTGAGGTAGGCAGCCAAGAGGTACTATTATAAGGGTGGGATTTTAACTGGTGGTAAAATGTATCGAAATGCTAGGTTAAAAAGGAAAAATACACAGTAAAATATGCACAGCATATTATTTCTTATTATTGTTACTAATAAATAAACACTGTAAATTTTTAAGTGACTATTTATTTTAAGGTGAAACATAATACAACTATAATAATCGAAAATAAGTTTTTTTTGATATTTTTTGAGTCGGCCACGCTTCTGTGTTAGTCCAATTGTAGTACCTAATTTTAGCTTCCTTTGGAGGTTTCACATAAACGCTTCTTTATGGTGCCTACGAGAACAGTAGAAATCCCTAAGGCATCTGAGACTCTCTGAAAGATATTATTGAATAAAGAAATCACTTTAATTATCTTCAGCTTCATATTGTTACCTGATAAACAGAATTAACACTTATCAACGGTGCTCCGTTTGCCTTTTCTAATTTAAAATAATCAATTAGCTTTAGGACAAGCTCATGAGCTTGCGAATTTAACCTTTTACATGGCATTATCTAAAAATTATAGGTTATAGTTATAATTTGTTGTTCAATAATAATTATTACATTAACAGCATTAATTTAAAATATCTACTTACAATCAAAGAACGAAACTGTCGAAAATTTGTTCTTAAAAGAACAGTTTTTTAAGAATAAGCACAGAACCAAAAGAACGCACGAGTAAACGATTTCAGAACATTTGACAGTTACCGGTTTGTGAGATTTGAGTAACGTAGTAGAAAAACGAACACAAGTTCGGACATGCGTGTACGGTTTTTATCTTTGTCTGTCACACAGAGAATTTTAAAACGCATGTTGTGTTTTACATCAACAACCTTAAATGTGTTCTATTTCACCAACACCTAAATCACCTAGATAACATTTTAAGCGTATGTCATTTATTGAATACTCGAATAATCACGTGACATAAAAGATCGGTTGGACGAACTGTATCTAAGGGCCTTCTGCCTGAAGTCTGGAAAACGAACTGCAGCCAGTGTGAAAGCCAATACGCACAATATACCATAAAATAAATTGGTAACAGGGTCTTGGCACTGTTCGGATTGTGAGAAAATTGGATAAATTTTGAAATTGGGTTGCGTGCGTTATGTACTCAATAGTTTGTAATACCGTCTACCTGAACGATGGAAACGATCTGCAGCCAATGCAAGAGCGTGTGCGTATAGTACACAACAGAATTAATTTGTCCAGTTTTTTACACTGTCTGGTCTTAATAAAATCTTGACTTTTGGGTTGTTGCATTATATTCTTAAAGAATGATAGTTTATGATAATTAAGTTTGGTTAGGTTAGGTATCTACGATTCTAAACGATTAATAGTTAATTCATATCGATCAAAAAATAGTACTAAATAACACTAAAATAATAAAATATAATAGTACACTGTCATACGTTTAGCACCAAAGTACACAAAGATCATAAAACTGCAGCTCTTTATTGTCATGTTGAGGAACTGAAACACAACTATTTTCTGTTGTATATGTGCAATGCTCAAAAATAATAAGTTTTAATTAATCCGTAGTGATCATGGCTTCATTATATAGGTACTAAAACATCCCAAGCGAGTGTTTTATGTTGCCTTTTTAAAGCAGGCACATATTAGACATTAGATCTATGCTTTAGAAATATTTTATTTTAATTTTAGTTGTGATGCTTTCATTGTGATTAAAATGTAAAAAATTGTTCATTTATTCGACCCCCCCCGTACGGCTTTGGGCAGGGTGGGGGCAGTTTGAGAATCGCTGGAATAATGGCAGGTACATGATAACTGCATGAACTGAGAGTATGAAATAAGACAGCAGTCCCAAACAAATTTGTAATTGTGCATTTACGCGAGGGCAAAATGTATCAAAAATGAAAGATCGTGGCATAACCTGTTGAGAACTGTTGTGCCATCTGTTTATACCACGCGATAATTTCAGGTACTGATCTAAAGGGCATCTCTTTCTAACACCAGGTTATAAACCAAACAGTAGTGAGCACGCGTCGATTCTAACGTAGACGTAAATGTGCATTTCAGTATTACTTTGTGAGACGTACGGTCGTATACCTACTTAAAACATTTCACGTGCCTTGGAAAAAGATGTAAGTTAAAAGTGTGTATTTGCTACAGATACAGCGCAAAGCTTTTACCGAGGGAGCTGCTTGAAAAATAGTATAGCATGTGAGCAAAGTAAATAACGAGTGCGCCCAGGAAGAAAAATGATGGTATTTTAAATGTCAGGATGTACCTTTCAACAAAATGTAATTTAAAATCGTTAGATCCGTTTCCAAATATTCGTAGAAGCCACAGGAATGACCTAAAATAAATAAAAAAAACAGTTTCGCTCCTCTATTAAGTAGGTTATAAAATTTAAATAATTCACCTAGACTAATTTAGCTTCTAGGACAATTCGCCCCCCACAATTCGTCCCCGGACTATTCGCCCCCGGACTATTCGCCCCGAGTATAATTCGTCCCCGGACAATTTTTATCATAAAAAGGTACAAAAATGAAAATAATTACTTTTGTTAATGTAATATATAACATTGTTTATTATAAAACGGCACAGAAATTAAAAATAAATTATAAATTTAAAAGGCAAGATTGTGCGCGATTCCTCGCAAAAAATGTAACGGATCTCTATTCTCATTATCTAGGACTATTGTTCTTAAACGTTCAGCAACAGCAGCATAAGTTTTATGTTGTCTGGGCGCAGGTGCTTCGGCTATAAATTGGTTTAATTGATAATTGTTTACTCTTTGCTAATTTTTTACTGCGCTAATTAATTTAAAAATGTTCGGGGAATCATCACATATTCAACGAAAGTGGCGATGCCAACCTTCTACATGATTATTTGTTCAGTGCATGTTCTGTGTAGTGCGGTCAAACATACTCCATAGATCAATAGGAAATTTGGTCGGACGCCTTTGCTTACGTCCACGGCGATCAACAAAATTGTCTTCGAAATAATCTACAATCCCCGGATCTTCTGCCGGAAAATTCTCGTTTCCTACCAGGATGTCAAAAATGTCTGGTACCTGTGCAGGCGGTACACAGGCAAGAGCTGGAATCATTCGCACCAATACAGCGAAGATGTGGTCTCTTTGATAGTTAACCTATAAAGCAGTACCTGCAATTCCGTTGACTGAACTTTTCTCCACATATTTTGCGCCAAATGAAAGAAACATCCAGAAATTTGAAAGTCCGGAAACTCTTCCTTGAACGCTTCTAATGCAGCCATTTCAAAATCCACTAACAAATGTGTTGGTTGTAAGCCAGGGCAATATGTTAATTATTCTTCTAAAAGTTTTCTGTATGTACCTTTCGTTTTGTTGGGTAATAAGGCATAAACAACTAGCATTATGGTTCCGTAATCCATTGGAATCTGGGGAATACTATCTTCATTTTGCACGCGCCGAAGCATTCGTTTCATGATATCCTTCCTAGGTAAACTACATTAAATGTTATCATGAACACCTTCTAAGGAAGTTGCTATTATTTGTTGTGTCGTTTCTTCCGTATTCCCTGCTCTTTCTTTCAGAGTTTGCAGTACATACAGAGTACCTGGTCTTGTGGCATCAGCAGCATGATTATGTGGAACAACTTTACGGGTGACATTCGTGGAATCTCTTGAACATATAAACATTTTGATTAGATTTCAATATATAACAAATTTTTTTGAATTTTGCTGTTATTTATAATCACTGTCACTCACCTACGGTCCAAACACGACCTTTGCAATTTCCCCTTCTTTCACAAACCCATATACAATTTTCACCAGAGGCTGTTTTCTTCGAAAATACATGCACAAAATTATCATCACACACAATCTTTCGTTTACCTTTTTCGGAATTTACGAAACTCATTTTGGCAAACAACAAACGTTTCTGACAAAAATTATTGCTAAAATGAATGGTTTACTTCACTGATTATTTCTTTTATACTGTAGAAGTAACTTCTAATTTCTATACCCTTAATCACGCAGAAGATAAACAACCATGAATTCCTAGAACTCCTTGTGTTTGATTTCTTATCTGATTATTATCTGATTATCTTAACTCCTTTAATTACTTTTTAATGCTGGTATTTCTAATTACTGTCACTCACCTGTGGTCCAAACTTAATTACTTAATTACTTCTAACTATTCTAACTAAGTTACCTATTTTCTGATAATAATTACTGTATTCTTAATTGTACAATAGGTATTTTTTTGCTCCCATTCACATTTATTATACTGAATTAAACGTAAATCAAATAGTGATAAATGTATAATTCCTTTTGACTTCTTTTACAATTGTAAAATTATTATATTGGGGGCGAATTGTCCGGGGGCGAATTATCCTCGGGGGCGAATTGTCCGGGAGCGAATCATCCGGGGGCGAATTGTCCGGGGGCGAATTGTGGGGGTTAATTTCTCCGAAACCCTCTAATTTATTATCTATTTTTAAATTTGAAAAGCGAAAGCGCTGCGATTTTAGAATTGTTTTATACTCCGAATTTTTATGTAGATTCTGATTCTAATACTTTTCGGATTGATAATAACATATAATACCCCTCAATCGAACCGATATTGCCGATTGCAAATGTTTTATTTAATCCAAAATGTATTAAATGGGTTTGATTTTGCAATTCTGATAGCAATACAAATCAAACTATATTTAAGAAGTACATGAAAAGACTTCCTCTTTAATTTAAGCTATGCCTGACCACGATCATTATCATGTAGTCTTTGAATAACCGTTTACTTTGTGATGAATATCATACCATCTTATTACAACATGCAAACTACGTAAGACGGTGTGTGTGAATATCAATTAATTAATTATGTAATCAACATTAAAACGTTAAAGCATACCGTGGGATGTCTCTAATTACACAATTCCGGTCTTGATATTCAAATTGGAAATTAAAAACATGCACTAGAGTAATAAAACATTTTAATGCCTAGAATGTAAAAGCGCAGAAAATTAAATATCAGATTGCTGTTTTTATATTGTGCTTTTTTCGTGGTGTAATTTTTATTGTTGTACCTAAATAGTAATGCAACATATACCCTGTATATATAGAATCTCACCATATAATTTCGGATACAACTTCGATTAAAAGAGAAAAATATTTACATTTTTAAGGATTTTATTATCATCTGCTGGATTAGCGAGACAAAGATTTTTTACCCAGACTGGACATTTGCTTAAAATCCCATCTACTTCGTGATTCCAACAAAACGCCAATTGTTGCCACTTGCTGCTAGTTACCCCCGCCGACATTTATTATTCTGATAGTTGAGGTAAGTGTGAAACGTTGTATGAACAAACGCCTTTGTTTTTACAAAAATAATGTAACACGTAACTGTAAACAATTTTAAATAAATTTTACATGTAAATGTAGTTCGGTTCGATCAGCATTGAACTACAAAGCAGTAAGTATTATTGCAAAGTGTATCATTTCGACTAAAGTATTAGATAAAAATTCTTGAAAAGAAAAATTCGCGTTAGATTGACAACGTCAAAGGAAATCCGCCGCCGTTTTGCAGATTCCTCAAACTTTTTTATCGGCTTGTTACTACGAAACGTGGGTCCATCACTATGACCCAAAGACTAAAGAGCAATGCAAACAGTGGAAGCATGTTGGTTCTTCACGACCCAAAAATTCCGTGTTCAAGAATCGGCTGGCAAGATTCCTGTTTTAGTTTTCTGAGACATAGATGGGATAATTTTGATAAATTATTTGGATCGGGGTAGAACTATCACGGGAGCATATTATACTGAGTTGCTAACTAAATTACGTAAGAAAATTGTGGAAGAACACCGCGGAAAACTTGCCAGAGGTGTGCTCTTCTTGCAAGACAACGCTCCTACTCACAAGTCACTCACTGCAAAAATTTATGAAATTGAGTTTGAATTGGTTGACCACTCACCCTATTCTCCGGATTTAGCACTGTCAGACTATTATTTGTTCCCAAAACCCAAAACACATTTGAAAGGTAAAAGATTTTCGACAAATGACAAAGCAATATGTGCCGTTGAGGGTGGTTTGCAGGCCAAATGGCTTAGAATTACTTTATGAACGTTCTGCTAAATGTATAAGTCTTAAAGGAGATTATGTTGAATAAATAAAATTTTGTTTTGAAATATTGTGGCGTTTTATATGGTAGGTTAAGTACTTATCAATAGCCCCTCGTAAATAAAGAAATTAATAATTATGTCAGATGATGATGATGATGATGATGATAGTCCAAATGGGAATTTTAATTGGGATTTAGAAAAACCGTGTAAATAATCAGAATAATTGAATTAAACAAATGATCAATAATTAAACTGTAACTTCTTGGAAATTTACTTACCTTTATTGCTTCGCCAATTCGGTGCTTTCGAATAAACGAGTAGCTGAAACGGGAATTTATAGTTAAGAGTTCGAGTTTCAAACCTAGATTTTAAATTTGAAATCTGAGTCTTGAATTGTAAGATTAAACCTTTAGTTTTGAGTTGATTTACAATCCAGACCTTGATATTAAATTGAAATATTGAAGAGGAAGCCATAATTCCTAATATGAAATCTTGTGAGATCTTGAATATAAAGTCAACGTCTGGAATTTTAACTGAAAATCTCGAGCTGAACATCTACATTTGAGTTTCAAACTGAAATCTCTAGTTTGGAAGTCTAAATCTTGTGTTTAAGTTGAGATTGGAATCGGCGCTCGATAACTGTAGGTATTCTAAAAACCAGAGTTTTAATTTGAAATCGTAAGTTAAGGCCTCAAGTAAAATATACGAGTTTCAGATCAAAATCTCGGGTTAAAAGTTCTAATTTAGAATTCTGTGTTTGTGAGGGAAAATTTTGAATTTAAAGCCGAGATTATGAAACACAGGTTTCTATTTCTAGTGTGAAAAGTCTGAAACTACAATTAGGATTCAAAAATTAGGACTTTATGATTTAGATACTATGAATGGTAAGTAACTGCAGAATTTAACCGATAAATGTTCAGTTGAAATCTAGGAATTGGAAGTCAAAATATCGAAATTTAAATCTTTGAAGTGGAAGTGTTTAATATTGTATAAAGTGTGCGATTTAGAACTTCAGAGTAGTTCTAAAAAAATAATTCCTTTGTGTGTCAAATTTTGTAAAATGTGTTTAGATTTGGTGTAAACAAAATTTCTCTTTGTACGCAATTTAGACTACCAAATTGTCGGAAATAATAAATCTAGGCATGATTGAGTGAAATTGCTTTTTATTGTGGAAAAATTTGCATCTCTCTGGATCAGAAGTGCGACAGCTTCGTACTAACTAGTGCTATACGAAACAGGAAGTCTGAGTTTATGGTGTACAAAGCAGATTATTAATGCGATGTTAAGATCTCGATCCTAAAAATCGTAAACTCTATCTTAGTTTAGTTAGAATTTGAAATGAAAGTGCAAATCTGTATTTTAAAATTAGAATTTCTAATATGCAGTGGAAATATTAATTTTGAGTTCAAATCTTCAGCGATCTTGAGTTTGTTGACATCTTGAGATTAGATGTCAGAATTTCCAGTTTAAAATTGTTATGCTGAAGTAGAAGCCATGATTTTTAGTGTAAGATCGAAATTTTGATTTAAAGTTGAAGTTTCGAGTTTGAAATCGACAGTTGGAAATTTTGTGGGGAAATTGATTATTTTTACGAAAAAATCGATTTCAAATATAATCTGTTCTGAATTTTATAATTTTGTAAGAGTAAATGAAAAAATAATGTACAGTCCAACTCATTTAAGACGAGCTTGGATACTACGAAATTGCAGATATAACAAATGTTGACTGAGTAAATGCTTGGGTTTACATAGTTTACGTTTTACAGTATGGTCTTTCATCCTTACAGCGATCGTTTAACGGATATAATAAGCAACTATTAAAGGGCCTGAAGCTTCCTTATAACCCAGTTGGGTTGTATATATTTTTGTTTAATTACAATTAGTTCATTGCGGGATATTTTTAGGAACATAAGAAATTCGAATATTATATTACAAATAATTTTTATTAATTCAGAGCGCTTTCTTGCATTTGGATATATCAAAACCAAGGTCAGCTATCTCCATATTCGTCCTTGATGGTTGACAAATTTAATCTCGCTTACCTGTTTGAAATGCCATTGTTGATTTCGTAAGAGGACTAGCTCAATACAGCTTTTATAATACTACCTTAGACGGGTTCTGACTCAACACTCCAAGCATTCACCTCTCCTTTGTCAAATTATGTTTGGTTCTACTTTTCTACCTGAGATTGGCCTTTTAATTAATTAAATAAAGAGGAAGGCAGAGAAGCGAATCACGTCTCCGAGGTACTAATTCTGGCATATTGAATCGGAGAGGCTGAGCGGAAAGCATTAAACTCTAAATGAATGCTCCGGAAATAAACCGTTAGAAGTACTCGTTCGCTAATCCAGCACCTAGTGTCTTCCTAATTCATTATCCGAGTGTACACTTTGCTAAATCTCTACACTCACATTTTAGATTCTATTATAAAGTGGTATGATGTGCATAGTTTCATGTTAGTCCTAAGATTCATGGTGCAAACGAGTCCCAGATAGGAAGTCCCCCATCTAAAAGCCCCTTTGACGAAAGTTTCTACACAATTAGATATGATTTTAATTTTATATTTTTGAAAGAACAATAATATTGTACTGAGTGCTGTATTGAAAAGGTATACAGATATTTTGCTTTCTATAATTTAAACTTATTTTGTTATGGATGGTGTTAAAGTTAGCATGCTTTTTACTTTCCCATACCTTATAGGTATATTACTTTCCCATACCTTATAGGTATAGGGTAAGTATTGAATTCATGAAAATTTTCGAAATCGAGATTTTAACGGAAATATCCGTTTTGGGTCTCTAGGAACCCAAAAAAGTGGTTTTTAAAAAATGTCTGTTTGTGGGTGGGTATGTACGTATGTACGTACGTATGTATGTGACGCTCCTACAGCCGAAAGTATTGCTCCGATTTTGATGCGCTTTGGAATGCGGGGGTGTATCGAAAATTCATCGAAAAAATAAGCTTTTCAAAAAAATCCGAAACCGGAAGCGGAAGTTACGCATGTTTTTTTGGTATCACTTTTTTCGTGATTACAATTTTGAAACTTTTATCGCGGATAACGATAGAGGGTCATAAGGAAAATCTGCTAGATTTTTGCCGAAGTCGCTAGCTTTAAAATGAAGGGCGCTATGATTTTTTGAAAATTTTGAGTTTAACGCCCAATTACTCGAAAACGGATGAATCGATTCAAATGATTTTTATTTTCTGAATAGTATATCAAGGGTAAAATGAGGTGATATAAAAAGTTGTTTGAAAAATTATAAGGGGCCTAAATTATGAATTTTCAAAATTTTGGAAATTTTCAAAAAATTATTTCTCAAAAACTGCTCCAAGGAATTTTTTTAAACTTCATATGTCGATAGACCTCGCAAGGGGCTATCGATATGTTTTTTGAAGAACTCCGTAATTTTCCTGTGGCGCCCTCGGCAGCAATAGCGATCGGTACTAGTTAGACCGCGCGACGGCCTAGCGGTACGGACAGCCCCGAGCACTTTGGTTCAGAACCATTGCCATACTGTCGCGCTACATTCGTTTCTTTAACC
>JABXWE010058443.1:0-10038 GCA_014611495.1 Limonius californicus
GATTTTTAAATTTAAAATTAAACAAAGCAAATGTTGACAAACCTCGGTGCAAAGTAAATATTTATTTATAATTTATTTAAAAATGTGGACACCGTCGACTGATGGGGAACATTTAATTAAGCAAAACATATATTAAATGTACCGGGAAAACTACTTGATTACGGTAAAATCAATAAATAGAAGATGGAAGGAAGACTCTACTGCAGTAAAGTCTTCCGAAGGTACTTTGCTAGGAATTATTAAACGTGTGGGATTTAAACATAAAACTATAAACAAGCGCTAAGTTATTATGGAATCAAACAGATTACAAGCATGGTGCCGCGATTATTTCCAAGACAGCAGAACATATCGCCAGGAAAATAGAAATATATGTTACTTAGGCCAAACTTGGTAAGACTTCCACGAGCTTGTACTGAAAAATTGGACAGACAATTCCAGTCAGTGTAAAATAGATACGCCAGAAAAATAGAATATTTTATGTTTTATACAGGGTGTCCCGCAATAGGATATACATAGCTTCAGTACGTGTTCCTGGCCTCTTTATAAGTCGAAAACTTCCAATAAAGATATGGACTAAAATTAATCATTCATTATAAAGTTATTCACATTTGAATTTTACCATTACGCTCGAAGATCAAAAACAGAAGATGCATTAGAGGGCTTTCAAAACAAATGTAACTAAGCGTGTATTATCTATCATCAAATAAGTATGGAAACGTTTTCTAATAGAGACTATGCCGATATGCATTACATTTACCGGCTTTGCGACGGAAATGCGCGTGCAGCAGTTCAAGAATATCGTCGCCGATTTCCTGGCCGCAGATTACCAGATAGCCGAGTTTTAACAATGTGCATCGTACTATTAGCGAAACTAGTAAAGTACCACAATCAAAACGTGAACGAGCACTGAGGAGAAACGTTGATTTAGAAGAAAATATTCTCAATAGAATTGACAGACGTCCCACTACTAGCATTAGACGGCTAGCTAAACAAATCGGTACTAACCGAATGCAAATATGCAGAACCATACACGATATTGACTTATATCCTTCTCATGTACAAACAGTACAGGTTCTTTTACCAAATGATTACACTGGACGTAAACAGTTCTGCCATTGGTCATTGGAAAATCAGCGGTTGTACACAAAAATTATATTTACGAATGAGACCTCGTTCAACCGAGATGGAATAAATAACAAACACAATAAATTCACATGTTTGAGCGCTAGAAAATCCACATGCATCCACAGAGTCACATTTCTAGCACCGTTTTTTATTAATGTCTGGTATGGTATCACCAGGAACAAAATGATTGGGCCATATATATTTGAAGGTAACTCCGCCTGCAGTGTCGCTGGGTTGATTGAGTAGCTCAGTGGCATTGTTGCCGGTCCCAAGCCCGGATAAAGGAGGAGGGCCATCTACAAACTGTGCTAGCAACCTACTTCCAAATGGAACATAATTATGCCCATAGAACCACGTGTAGCCTCGGAACCAGGACGGATAACGAAATGACGGCCAGGCAAAGAAAAAGGAATTTGATAATTAAAAAGCAAGGTGTATTGCGAATCAGAACGTGGGATGTTAAATCATGGCACAATAAAAATCAAGAAATAATTCTAGAAATATCAGAAGAAAGGTTAGATATTATGTAGCCTATCGGAAGTGAAGAAAAAAGTAAAAGGAACACAAATGATGAATGACTACGTTCTGATGTATAGTGGAAAACAAAAAAACGAACGAGCCGCAGCCAGCGTTAGACTGCTCCAACATAAAAAATTACAACAAAGTATTGACGAAATAGACTACATTGACGAAAGGTTACTAAGAACTAAGTTAAAGATTGAAAGAACCACCATACACATAATAAGTGCGTATGCTCCTGACATAACCAAACCAAGAGAACAGAGGAGATCCTTCTATGAAGAACTACAAAACGTGATAAACAAAATACCTCCCGAAGACCACGTAATAATAGCAGGAGACTTCAATGCACGAATAGCGAATGAACCACGAAATGGAGTTAAGCAACGCTTTCACGAAGTAGTAAGCAACGACAATGGAGACCTGCTAACAGATCACTGCGCACAGAATAGCTTGAGAATTGACAATACATTCTTCAATCATCACTTCAGGTATAAATACACGTTCACAGGTTCTCAAGGCCAGCAGTGCATGATATATTATGTCATAACAAACAGAAAATTTAATCCATCTGACATATTGGCCGTACGAACATTAAATTCAACTAATATATGAAGCGACCATTCACTAATACTCTGCAAGATAAGATATCGACTGCCATGTAACATACGATCAGAATACAGAGAGAAAATAAATGTGGAATCGTTTCAGAATCAAAGCACCAAGGATCTTTATCAAAGTCGGTTACAAGATAAAATCAAAAGAATTCCCATAAATGAGAACGAAAACGCGGATGAAGCATGGAGAAGGTTAAATATTAACATACAAGAAGCGGCTGAAGAAGCCGTAGGCAAGACAAAGGTACAAATACCACCGAAACGTAAAAAGAAAACACCCTGGTTCACGGAATAAGTCAAAAAGATGGCAGATATCAAGAAGATGGCATTCTTACGATACAAAGCAACAAGGTCAGCGGAAGATCGACAGCAATACGTACAACAAAGAAACAGAGCGAACCAAAAAATAAGAGAGATAAAAGAGGAATATTGGAGAAGGTTCACGAATAAAATGGAAAGCAATATGTACAGGTCACAAAAGAAGGTATGGAGGATGCTCAGAAATCGAAAAGCAGAAGTAAGCGAAACAGTTAAGACCAATGCTGTAGGCCTCAATCGATGGAAAGAATATTTGCAGCAATTATACCAAGAAGATAAAAACTATATTGACGACACTGTAAATTTAGAAGATAGCGACATGGATAACACAATAATAATCGAGTAAAGTCAAATAGATAAAAGACTATCAACATTGGAGAACAGAAAAGCCCCTGGAAGTGACGGAATCACAAACGAAAGATCTGGTAAAACAATTGCCAATATTATAACAACAAAATATTGAAAACAGCACGAATACCGCGAGAATGGAAAGCAAGTGTGACAATACCTATATTCAAGAAAAGACCAAAAAGTGATCAGGATAACTGTAGAGGCATAACACTGTTACCCGTATTTCAGAAATTACCAACAAAAATAATATTAGAAAAACTACAGCCACACCTACAGATGAGCGAAGAACAACAGGGGTTTCGCACAAATCGATCCACCACAGATGCGATATTTATCCTCCGGTAGATAGTTGAGAAAGCGATCGAATACAACACACCGGCCTTTACATGTTTTGTATACCCGAAGAAGGTATTTGATCGAGTAAGACTATCCGACGCAACAAATATACTAAAGGAGTTGAAAGTACCCCCACACCTAATAAAAACCATAAAAGACATATACAGGCATAACAACAAAGATACAAGTGGGAAACCAGCTCACTGACAAAATAAGGTGTACAGGCGGAATACGACAAGGAGACCCTTTGAGCCCAGCTATGTTCAATTTAGTAATTGACAAGATTATAAAAAAGGTTAAAGTAAAAGAGGGGTACAGGATGGGCAAAATCTATGAGACCCTGGTGAGACCTGTTTTGACATACGGGGCAGAAACGCGTGCTGAAACAAGTAAAACCAAACAACTTCTCCGAACAACAGACATTAAGACATTAAGAACGATAATAGGTAAAATAAGATATGATCGAATAAGAAACAGAGACGTACGACAGCCAGCAATGTGAAATAGGTGACATAATAAAATTCGTAAAAAGGAAGAAAGAAAGAATGGAACAATCACGTCTATCGAGCAGCAGAAAATAGACTAATCAGAATAGCAAGAGGTTTTAAACCGGAAGAAAATAGAAACCCTGGCAGACCACAGAAAAGATGGATAGAGAGCTGGGCATTTATCCTACATAGAACAAGAAGAAGAAGAAGAAGAAGAAGAATAAGAAGAAGAAGAAAAGGAAGTATTTGAAGGTGGTTTGAATGCAGCACATTACCTCCGGTTTCTGCAAGAAGAACTACCAGTGTTGTTAGAAGAAGTACCTCTTAAATATGAGAGCAGATATGCGGATACAGCAAGATGGAGCACCTCCACAATTTGGCAGGGCGTTAACTTCATTTCTAAACTAAAACTATAAAAACCGTTGGATGGGTGGCCAAGGTCGCATTATTTGGTCACCCAGGTCACCTGATCTAACGCCGTTAGATTACTATCTCTGGGGACGTACAAAGTCCTTGGTGTATGCGGTAAAGTCAAACACTAGAGATGAGTTGCTGGATCGAATAATTAATGCTTCCAATATCATCAAAAACGATCCCGACTCTATTATGAGGTGTGTCACCACGATTTCACAAAGGGCACAAATGTGCATAGCTAATGGAGGAGGTAATTTTGAAAACTTGAGATAGAAACTACCACACAACTAAAGCATTTTATTTTGTGAACCGTTAATTGATGTCCTATACCAATAAAGATTTGATTCTTTAGGATTATTTTATTGAATGAAATAGTGCCTATAACCTTGTAGCGGTTAATTTCAGGCCATATGTTCTTTGGAAATTTTCGACTTAAAAAGAGGCCAGGAACACGTACTGAAGCTACGCGGGACCCCTGTATAATTATAATTTTATGTTGTAATTTTATTATATTTAAAATTTTAAATAAATATAATAATATATAATAAATAACATAATGGATATTTGAAAATTTTTAAATTAAAGTCCTAAAGCCTGGTCTATTATTTTACTTGCATTTACAACTTCGTTAAATGTTAACCAGGGATTACCAGGCACCATTCCATGAGGCAATAATGATATAAACTATTAGCAAAATGCGCTTAACTATTAACTATACAGGAAAATATCTACAACTTCTGCGATTATTATCAAGATCCTAGTTTCTAGTTATCCCGCATTATGCCACTACTAACAGACAACATGAATGGAGAAGATATATTTCCATTATTTTCAAGAGAAGAGGAATGTTACTGCTGCTGCTCATAATTCATATTTCTCCTGAAACCCTGGCATTTACGTTCATTATCATTACACTACAATCTAAACACGGTCTTGGGTATAAAGAAAACCGTAACCTGCTCATTTTAGTTTTATATGGTCTTAGCTCTACAGCATTTTCGTTATTTCCAAATGAAAGGAAGGGCTTTTGTTTTCTATTGTGCGGCTGTAAAAAGGGAACTCAATAAAAGGCGCTTATACTTTCTTAACTCACACACAAAGTTATAACAAGGCGGGACGTTTGGGTTTTATCGTTCATTATAGCTACAAAGGCGGTAATTTAACGAAGCCAATATGTTGATTTGCATTAAAAAAATTTCTCGTAATGTCTCGTCTTGCTTACGAGAGTTGACACGATAATCTGTGTATTTCCGGTCTCGCGTTTGCGAGACAATACCCGAAATAACATTACGAGGAAATTACCAGTTACTATAAAAATTCGATGATACCATCTTCCTATCTGTGACAATATAATCCTGTTGCTAATTTTGCCAAATGATTAATTACCCTTGGAGATTATTGTATATGTTCACGGTTCTGCTAAAATCGTCTTAGATTTTCCAAAGTACCTCAGTGGTGCACACTCCAAGACATCCAACATTTTGAAGTCAACTTACGGTAACTCCTGGTATTTTACGACCATTTCAATAACTGATTGAGAGAATGTAAGTAGAACTGGCTATCTAAAAAGTAGGACCCGAGGGATACAGTATTTATTGTATGCACGCTGTCTTACCTTTGCCTTAAGCTCTTAAGAATAAGGTTTAACTGTAAGGGTAGTTCACTGTGATTTTTTGTGCAAAACACCCATTATCTAGCCGGTATCCGCTACCGTTTAACAACACATTTAAATAGGCAAACGAAACAAGGACACTGAAAGTGAAAGAAGAAGGCGATTAATCTGGGTGGCGTTCGGAAAACTCTGCCACATTGTGAAAAACAAAAACATTCCACTACATCTTAGCGCAAGAATATTCGACCAGTGCGTACTACGAGTTATAACACATGGAGCACAAAGGTAGACTCTCACAAGACATACAGTGGACAAATAGCAAAAACACAGAGAGCAATGGAAAGAGCGATGGTGTGTTATGTTCTGTTAAAATTTGCCGCTCTGTAGGAATTAATTTCTTAATTTGATTGCCGCTCCATAGGAATTATAACGTTATTTTAATTGCAGTTTTATTTTGAACACAGTTTTGGTTATGTTGCGTCTTTCTAAGTTTGAGTTATGTTGACAGTTCCCTTTGTGTAGGCTCAAAATTGCCGAATGTTGTTTTTTCTCGCGCGTGACCTTAAGCGCTTCCGAGAACTCACTTGTCCCTTATTCTAGAACTTTTCATAACATTTCGAAATATGGTGCAATCTTTTTGGGGGAAAGTGTAGATTCCCGTTGCGAAAGTTCGCTAGTCAGCCTTAGACCTTCGCTGATCTCCGCTCGCTCGATCCCATTCACGGGGACCGTAATTACGGTAAGTGCTGCAGGGGCGGCTTTTGGTTTTTTTTTCGAGGGGTTTCTGTTGTGTGAATTTCGTCTCGCTGTTTTACCAAGGGGTATAAACAGACTATCGACTATTGTCGGATAAAGAAAGAAAACACTGGATTCAATCCCGGTAAAGGCAATTCTTTGTGAATTGGCTGATCGCCGTTCGGCGGATTAATTTCAAATCCCAGCGTCTGTCCCTTTGCTGCTACTGTCGTTCAACGTATTTTCCTGTATCTGGAAATCGCCCTTACATTGTGCCTATCTCGTTCTAATCCATTCGTCGGAAGTTAAGGTAAAAACAGACTAGTTTTTTTTTGTGTGTAGTGAAAAGAAACTTACCCGCGACTTGCAAAATTTAACCTAATTAAACTTTGTTTTCTTGGAACAAAAAGCGACCTTCAGTCGCAGATTGTTTTTATTTGCACTAATAATTGTAAAAAGTAATTTCATTTATATTGTACGATGCCTGTAATCCCGACGCCTTTGGGCACGCAGCTATTTGAATAAAGTAAATACCGTGCGCCCAAAGGCTGCGAGTTTCGTTTTCCGAACGTTCGAGTATTTGTTGTAAAACTATAAAAACACAGTTGATTGTCCTTTTTTTTTGTATTCATTTCCTGTATCACCATTTTCATAATTTCATTATATGTGTTTTAAAATTTACTGCCTCTTTTATTACTGTGTACTCTGTATTTGTTTGTGTACGAATTTTGCAAGCTTAAATATATAGGAGGAGGCACAATAAAGGTGAGTTCCGTTCCCGCAAGCTGTTGGCTTCTCGGCCTTCCCACGAGGACCTACAATCAGCTGGATTTGGAAGGTGGCGCCCACAAATTTTGACTTACCCTGAACACAACTAAAGATTTCCTCCCGTAAGCGATTTTCATGAACTCCCCCTTCTCCTGTGAGCTAAGCTGTAGGCCGTTTTGCATCTATCTGGTTACGGGTCATCGGAAAAGTTCGATTGGCCCGTAACAGGTGGGCATTGCACTAAGGGACCGCAAACGAAATGAATGGGTCAAAGAAAAAACAAAGGTTACGGTGAAATGGGGCGAAATTGTTTTTATGGGGTAACCTTGATACTAAGGGGGACATTCATTCAACGTTTGAAATACCCGCCAAAAGTAATCTGGCGACATCCGCTTTCGACTGTGTTATAAGTACAAGTTTTCCGCACAAACGTGGATGTTTATGGTAAGTATTATTTGTCG
Source organism: Limonius californicus (assembly GCA_014611495.1). Classification (NCBI taxonomy): domain Eukaryota; kingdom Metazoa; phylum Arthropoda; class Insecta; order Coleoptera; family Elateridae; genus Limonius; species Limonius californicus. The sequence continues at coordinate 7,745 of JABXWE010058443.1, forward strand.
TATGTTTATTATTCAATAAGTTAGAAAGGCTTTTTGTGGGTGAATATTAGACTCTGACTAAAACATCATACTTCTTTTGCGATTATAATGGATTCAACGGTATTTTATGTTATAAATATTGTTTATATATTGCATAACCTCACACTTTGACCGAAAAACCTGAATCACGAAGCACACATTTTTACAAGAAGATTTTCTACTATGGGCTCACTTTGATGACAGTTTCGGGGTGACATTGATAGAGTTATCAATGTCACCCCATGGTACGACATATACAAGCATTATTTCCTAACAATTATTATCTTAAGAATAAAACGACCCTTTTCCATTTCAGATAGTTTCAATAATGGGTCGTAAATATCGGAAGAAAATTGGCGGACGCATTTATAAAAATTATCAACCTGAAAAATTAGAGCAAGCTCTCTCGAAGGTTTCTGAGGAAGGGTGGTCTATCAGTAAGCCTCTAAGCAGTATTAGATAGCCTATGGAAACCTATATAACAAATTCAAAGGCTTGCATGGAGGCAGACACGGAGGGCAAACAGTATCTAAACCGTTCGAAGAAGAGGCCATAATCCAGGCGGCAATCACCTGTGGTGAATGGGGATTCCCTCTTGGCATGCAAGACTTACACATGGTCACCAAATCATATTTGGAACATGAAGGCGGGAATGTTCCTAAATTTAGAAACAACATGCCTGGGCGAGACTGGGTTTACTCGCTTCCGCAAAGACATCGAAACAACCTTACTCAGTGTTTGGCTTCAAATATCAAACGTGCTCGGGCTGCCGTCAGCAAAGAAACAATCACTGAGTATTTCACAAATTTGGAAACGACCATTGCTAATATACCGCCTGCCAACCTATTCAATTATGATGAGACGAATATGTCGGATGATCCCGGCAAAAAACGCTTGTTGTATGAAAGGCGAAAAAAGTATCCTGAAAATGTAATAAATCATAGTAAATCTGCTGTTTCTGTTATGTTCTATCGGGCTCTCAGGGACTGATTATTGTTTGGCGGCGATTTCTACTTTGAGGAAATCACCATACAATGAATTTTGTTGCGATAATTTTAATTGCGGGCAACCTTTACACAATGAATTCAGCGGCAGTATAATCTAATAGTCTTTTAAAAATTATACCTTTCAAGAAACACCGCCCACCATATATAGCACCGGGTAATAACGTCGCCGACAAGAATACCGCCATCAACAATAGAGGCCCTCAAAAGCAACGCAAAGTCAAAAAAACAGTTTAATATATTACAATGAGAAAACTAATAATTGATTAAAAACAATAATTACAGCCGTACATTTTACTAACTTATTTTTGAAATAAAGATAGTACGTAAATAATTGTACCATCATTTTCTTCAGATATAATTTTATAAATTTTTTAGTCCAAAACCAATGCTGTGTGCTACGGAGTACCTACTTGTCTGGCGGATCAGAACCAGATTAATAACAGCAGCAACTTATCGAAGATGTGCAAAGGATCTGCTGTCTCGATGTAACAAGTGTAATGCCATTTACACCCACATTAGTCATGTAGGTAGCCTCTGTCCCTCGCCCGTTGACTTGTTTGCGAGGAAGTTGGAGCTGAGAGCAGCCCTTAGACTACGATCGTTGGGATTATGGAACACAACTGGCAGAGAGTGTGGGCACACCCGCATTCAGAGAGAAGCTATCGATAACAGACCACTGCTGGGAACGAGGGCTAACCGCATACCCCCCAAGTTTGTCTTTAGGAATCCAACGCGTCTACCGATGGATGCGTCAGAAGCGTCCAGACCGATGTATCTATTTATACAGACGGCTCTCTTCAATTAAATTTAATTGAAATACATTTATTCACAAAACTTGAGATATTACATTTCATTTATATTAATAATAATTAATTATATCCGGTGTGGGTGGGCCGTTGTAGGATTTGGTCCTCTTCAAACCTGGGCTTCCTTCCTTCCTTCTTGTTGGTTCTTGCTTCTGCTTTTGGGCGTGTGATTTGGGGTCTTGCTTCTTTGTTTCCTGTGTTGGTAAGGTATCTTTAAATTAAGAAGAGATGGTGGAGTATTGGCTGTGAGTTTTAATAAAGTTCATCGCATTGTGGGGGGCGGGGTGTTTTCAAGGAGGTCGTCTGGGAGATCTGGACACAGACTTGATAACAAGGCTGTGTGGGGGTTTCAGTTTCCTGCGGGGTTTTCTGGGGATTCGGTTGTGGCGTCTGGGAGAAATTCCTGAGGGACGCTTCGGCTATAGGGTTATTGCCGTTGAGGGAGCGGGTGATGTAAGATTTT